>BGPR01000242.1:607098-630524 GCA_013235015.1 Araneus ventricosus
CTTATTCTTAAGTTTAAAAACTAAATTTGTAGTTTAAAAAGATGTTGGAAAACTTTTTAACATTGTTTATAAAACAGGCATTATTTCTATAATATATTAGTAATAATAATGCATACAAGTATTATTGGGAAAACTATAACAGTTTTAAATCAGAATGTAATTTTAGAACTTAGAAGCTCTTTTTTAAAAAGAAGTGCTATTCTCTAACTTAGAGTCGCAGTTTTAAGTGTCTGACCGTAATATTCAAAGTTGTCGAATGATTGACCATGTATAATATCAAAGCCCCTTGACATTTGTAGTTTTTAAGACATCATTTTAAATGGTCCATTTTTCAGCTTACTGACATAATAAAGTTTATAAACTTATAAACTTCAAAATTTTCTCGAAACACTATTTTAAAGCAAATACTTTGTCTTTTTTAAAACAGAAAGAAGTCATGTAAAACATGCGCGCATTTCCGAAAAGTTAGAGGAACCGCTGAGAAAAAAAGCTAAAATTTCAAAAAATTTAAAATAAATAAAAATATCCATCAATTCTTTATAAGACATAATTCTTT
The DNA here is from genome assembly GCA_013235015.1 of Araneus ventricosus. Taxonomy (NCBI): domain Eukaryota; kingdom Metazoa; phylum Arthropoda; class Arachnida; order Araneae; family Araneidae; genus Araneus; species Araneus ventricosus. The sequence continues at coordinate 607,655 of BGPR01000242.1, forward strand.
ATAAGTCATTAAGTTTGGTAATAAAACTAAACACACACAATAAATTATTAAAATATTACCAAGCATTAAAATTTATTTAAGAAATTCATCCATTTTTTGATAAGAAAAATAGATGTTGTACAAGATAAACTAGTCAAATCTTGTTTAAATTAGATATAAGTCATCATCTTAGAGTAAATATCGTTCCTTGATATTTTAAAAAAAACTATAACATTCATAGTTACTAATAAAATATGAAATAATTCAAAATTATGATATAAAGTACATCCTTGACATTCAATTCACGGATTCAGTTTTTAAAATTTTTCCATAGCAATGCATCAACAACTTTAAAAAAACGCCTTATTTTTTCAGAGGCTTTTCTTTAACCAACTTTTAGATTAACATTTTGAACCTCCCAAACTTCAAAGTCTGGCAGAAAAACAATATTATTAGAAATCACATGCCTTTCCTAAAACTAACAGAAGTCCTACAATAAATCCACATCTTTTTGAAAATTTAAAAGAAAAAAAAACTAAACTAAAGTTTTAGATTAAAGTTTATAAGACCTCTAACCTCCAAACTCTTGTACAAAAACAGTTTTAGCCAAAGCCCCATGCCTTCTTCAGAACAAAAACAAGTCCTGTAACAATTACCCTCTTTCCCAAAAGTCGGCAAAAGCGGCCCCGAAACTTTTCGGACTTTTGAAGCACCCCTACCAAGCATATTTTCCTTCCGCCCCTATTGAAAATGTTGATCTAGAGGGCCAAACGTTGAGGAGATTGAAAGGAATGAGAAGCAATACCTGAGGGTGGTCCAAGTGAAGCGTCCGAGCAAGTGGCGGATCTGCGGGCGCTCTGGATGGCACGAAGCTCTGTCTAGCCATCGATCCACCGAGAGGGGGAGCCACGCGCAGCCTTTTCAGATGAAAACTTTTCTCGATACCCACACTCCTTTTGAAAGAACAACTGAAAGAATTGATAATCTTAAATGGGACACGTCTCTTATTCGTTTTCATACGAAGATTGAGTAGAAACAGATAGGCAGCAAAACGACGTTGATTGAAAAATAAAACTCCCTCTTCGAGAGAAATAATGGAATCATGAAAATGGGAAGAAAAATACATCTAATAAATGGAATTATCTTTCGTAGAGACATTTCTGCCGTTGAGTTTTGTATAAAATTCCTTTGGATCAGCTTTATAGTAAACCCTCGATTTAATGGACTCATTTGGGGCGAAAGAATGTTCGTTATGTACTGAATTGTGGTAAGAACAACATTTAAGGAAGGATATTAAGCTTGAAATTTTTTGTGTAAAATAAATGTGAAACATTTCGTATATATACCATATTAATAGAAAATGGGGGAAAAAACTCTTTACAACTTTGAATTAGAAGTGTGAAAAGAATCCTCAAATTTAAGCGCTTTCAGCCAACTATATTTAATACATTAGCCAAATTCTGTCCAAAAAATCCTAAGTTCATTGACTGGTGATCATTTAAATGGAATGTTTACTAAATATAATAACGAAGAAAAAGTTTTCAATTCATTCAAATAATATTCAGTGTGCATCTTATTTTGATAGTTCTTCAAATGCAAGGTATGATATTTTTTTAAAGCGACACGGAAAATTATTGAATTTGATGCAATATTAATTATAATATTAAAAGTTATTATTTGATTTATTTCTAAATATTGAGAATATGGAATAAATTAATTTAGATTTAATCCTGAAATTCTTCACAGACACATTTCTTAAAAGCTCTAATCTGAAACCTTCTAACTTATGATAAAAAAAAATAAAACAGTTATTTTAAACATTTCCAACTCAAATTATTATTTGTTGGTAAAAGAAAATTAAAACTTTAAAAAAAATTACCTGGAAAATAATACGGACTCTATATTAAAAATTATTCACTTATTACAGATTAATTAACTAGCTAATTAATCACAACCAGATTAATTAATCGAAATTATTCATTTGTATCCAGATCATGTTGCCATCTAGTCCCATGAAATCTTCTCAAGTCCAAATTAAAAGCAAAAATGCTTATAAAAGCAGATTATTCCGGTGATGCCAAAGCTTTGGCATTTTCCCTTTATATGACTAATTTGAATATAGTGTTGTGATTTTATTGTCTCCTTCCTGAAAGATACATATGTTTGAAAACTTTAATTGTTGTGTGATGCAGAATTTTTTCGACTATTAAATGCGTATTTTGTGATTTTTTTATATACTTTTAATGTATCCTCAAAAGAGGCTCTCGAGACAATTACTTCAAAAATAAAAAGAAGCTATTATTGGGGAAAAGATATGCTTTGTGTTGCTTCTAAATGTCAAAAGCTAGCTTCAAGCCATTCCTCCACCAACTGTCTAGCATTTTTTCTATATGCAAAAACCAAATATTAACTGCAGTGCTTGCTTCCAAATCCACAAAAGTCGATTGATCGATGAAAATCACATAAATTGCTGTCTGCAGCATTAGTTCAATGCAATACAAGATAAGATATATGAGTATACATGGCACATGATCCTCTATAAAAATAAGCAATGACAAAAGAAACATTATTAGAATAAAGTTTTTTTGAGAAAAAAATGGTAAATTCGCAGTATGTATTATACAGTTCGATTATAAAATTCAGAAACAAAAATAAAAGCACTGAATTAAATACTAAATATTTCTGAAGACACCAGCATTTAATAGTGTCTTGAGATAGTATAAGAAATCATCTCAGGTCAGGGATGTGAAGTAGTCGACAGCAACTAAGGCCACCTCACTTTTCAAAATGTTGAAAATAACGAAGATTTTCTTTCTGAGAAACGATCAGCTTTTCTTGTGCGCAAATGGATGGACTCAGATTTAAAATCCTTCTTGATTTTCACAGAATCATTAGTCTTCCTGATTGAAATGTCTTTAGTCTAAAGGATCTTTGGAGAAATAGAGCTTCTGTCTTTCGATAGAGTCAGCCCATTCAGTATATGCCACAATGGATTAGGTATGTCGCAATGGATTGGGATATGTCTCTAATTAGATATCTACACCCCAATGCACGGCAATTTTTTTATAATTAATCTGAAACCTAAGCTGGTCATGGAAATATAAAACTCACGTATACATGAGTTAAGGTAAAACATTCATATATATAAAACTTTATCTGTGTGCTCCTGAAATATTATGGGGGCATATCAGAAAATAGCACACTTTATGAGGGATGGAATTTGTCCCGAATTTCATATCCCCCTGTCAATATTTCTTTCTTTATTTGTAAAACAGCTTATTCGAAATCTTAATTTGATGGTGATTTGATATTTAACTGAATTGAATCTGATGCTGGTTTGAAAAAAAATTCAAAAATGCTTACATTTCTCATTATTTAGAAAAGTAAATATCATTATTTTTTTTTTTAAATTCGTGTTCAGTTTTAGATACGTCCCATGATGGCATATGGTCGTAGGAGTAAAAAATTAGAGGTGCATTCAGGTTCCTCACCTGACAATTCAGACGGCCCAGGATCCTTATCTGGAGACCCAGAGAACTCACAGACATACCAGTATCTTCTACTAAATGTCCTTCAATACATAACTTATTTCGTTGAAAAAAACATATACTTTAGATCACCGTGCAATGGACTAAACATGTGCTGAAAAAAGAAAAAGAAAAGATGATGCGTAACGAAATTCAGAAGAATCGTGGAATGAATACTGATTATTTCGATTCTCCGACAAGCCAATCATTCTGAATCCTATTCTTGGTATATTTTCTATTGATTATAGCTTCTATTCAAGCAAAATATTCCTCTCTTCATATTCATTATTGGCAACGTAGGTTACCTGAAATTCTTATATTTCATGTCGCTACAAAAAAAGTCTCTAAAACAAATACGTAAAAACGAGACAAGAAACTGCAATAGATACTGCGATTCATTTTTTATGTTACGAAATTTCAGAACATCTGATACTTAGAAAAAGATAACACGGTTTTAGTTCTTTTACTAGAGGAACAGAAAAAGCCATATCCAGAATACCCATAGTTGTGCCAAAAATGGATATTTTTGTTCCTTTGTTCAAATCCATGTTTCGGATCTTTTGAAGACGTTATTTTTTCATGAAATGACAAAATGGCTCGAAACCCTGAAGTTCACATGAAAGAATCATCTAATACTCTGCTGTAACTCTTCTTATTCAGTTTTAATTTCCAAGAGCAATAGTTATTAACGCACAGTGCAATTACCATTACATTGGTTACAATTTTACCATTTTTAAGTAAAAAGGCTTCAAATGCATGTTTGCCAATTCTGAAGAGAAAGATGGAAAATACAATTTTAAAGAATAAATAAAAAATTTTTAGGGAGTGATGCAGCTATTCTGCAACATAATAGAAAAACATTCTCTTGCGCAATTTTCTAACACTTAATAACGAATCATCTCAAGTTGGAAGCAATTTAAAAAACATTCTGTTGAAAACAACAGAAAACGAAACAAAAGAGATTTTTTTTCAGAAGAGAACAATGGCTCTTCGAACCAAAATCATTGTAGGATTCAATTAACGAATTATAACAATGACCAAACGAAATAATGAAAGCTCTGTATAAATGAAAAAAGGACATCTGAATGATTTATCACTATCATTTGAAAATCGGTCGGATAAAAAATGAGCCATGCTTTTCATTAATTATTTTTGCCTGCACTCCGTATCTTCACTTTCAAGTTACCATAAAGAGACAAACAGATATTCGTTTTAAAAAATCATGCCTTGTGAATAAAAATAAATCTTGTTCCTTTCAATATTTTTGTGACTTTATCAATTTTTCACAACTAGGTCTTTAATAAACTAACAGTTCAAAGCTCAGACACATAACTGTTCGACAGTTAAGATGGGATATTATATAATGCTGTATAATCCCTTTAAAAAATGTGAGGGAGTATGCAGCTTTCTTGTAACATAAAAGAAAACATGTTCCTGATAAATTTCCGAACAAAAATAATGTTGCGATTAATAGCGAATTTTTTTTAAATAATCACAAGTTGGATGGTTCCTAATTTTCAAAACTTTTTGTTCAAAAGAATAGTAAATATAACGAAAGATAAAGTTTTTCAGTAGAGTACATTTACTCGTTTTTAACCAAAACCATTGCAGGATTCGATTAACGAACTATAGCAACGACCAAGGAAAATAATGAAAGCTCTGTATAAATGAAAGAACATCTAAATGATTTATCACCTTCGTTTGAAATCGGTCGGATAAAAAATGAACCATGCCCTTCATTAATTATTTTTGCCTGTCCTTGTTCACTTCACGTTCAAGTAACCGTAAAGGGGCAAATAGATATTCGTATAAAAAACTCATGGATTTTAAATAGAAATAAATCACGTTCCTTTGAACACTTTTGTGACTTTATCAATTTCTTACAACTGGTTCTTTAATAAACTAACAGCTGAAAGGTTCGACAAATCACTGCTATTTTTGAACATTATGTATTTTTTCACTGTCATGATGGGAAAAAACTCCATCTTTAGAAGTATTTGATAGTTAGGGAGAATATAGGCAGGGAAATTGGAAGAAAGAAAATATTGCTGGGTGAAATTTCATTTGCGGAAGGAGAAAGCAAGCGATAGGTGGAAAAAAATTAAGTGGTCAAATTTTACTCGAAGGTTCATTCAACCATACGACAAAACACACATCTTTTATGTTTGCTTTTTAAAAATCTGTTGAGTTTCAGATTAAAACATCGATAAATGAAAGTTTAGGTGCTCATCAAGTGCTTTTAATTTTCAATTCAACTATGTTTTATACTTTTAAATTGTTTTGAATTTATTTATAATTTATGTATAATTTTCAGTACAGTTTTACCAGTTTTTTAAAATTATGTTAAGAGTTTTTTTTTCTTCTTTTTTACAGATTTTTAAATGCCGTATTAACTTTCTCGAATACAAAGATTCAAAGAAATAATATTGTAAACGCCCAAAAAATTAGATCTCGAGATTTTGATTATGGTATTTTTGGTATTATGTCTGTCTCCGTGCATAATACACTCAAAAACGCAATTAACTAGACAGATGAAATATGTTATGCGGTCTTTGCACAAAAATTATAAAATTCTATATGATTTGAACGAAATGTATCAACGGGAAACTTTTTGTGTCCGTCTGTGTGATTATGAAAACGATAATTCGAAAACGCAACGAGTAGATAGATGAAATTCGGCATACGGTTTTATTACTGAAATTGTAAATCTATATTTGACATTTTGGTTTAAATTCGTCAAAGGTCTTACTGTCTGCCTATGCGTGTGTGAGCGTGATAACTCAAACACATAACAAACAAGATAAATGAAATTTGGTACGTGGTCTTGACACCAAAATTATAGATCTGTGTCAAATTTGGAACCTAATAGATCAAAGCGAAGAAGTTCAAAACCCATACCTAATTATCGTAACCCATATCTATCTATTCTACGAAACTATACACAAAACGCACTGTATTGTGCGGGTATTCAAAAAATTCGAGGGAAGAACACTTTTAATGGATTTTAAATAAAATACGGATTTTTCTAATAAATGTGGATATTTCACAAAAATATGTATTTATATGTGGCCAAAAGAATGAAATAAATAAAGGGAACTTTAAAGATTCAGGTGTTTAAAAACTACAAAATCTTAACAAAAATAATTTCTCAAACAATCTGAACAAAAATTTTGTTACATATTGTTATGTCGGTTGGGTGACAAAAATAATCGTTGTAGTCCCAATGCGACCCACTTGTGACATGCTTGCCCTAAAAAAATCTTATTTAAATGTATACAAACTTCCAAAATTTCACGAGTAACTTGACAATCTTCCCGTGCATAAGGTTTCGATATTTACTTAAATTACTACTAAGCCACTTCTCTTCAGCTTGCGCTGCCATCGCAAGTTTTTAAAGAAAATTGAATTTGTCGCAGCTTTTGAGATTGCCGAAATAATTTACTTCAGACACTGGAATGTGTCTGACTTTTATTCGCCGACGCACAATTTGAAGGGGTTTTTGATGAATTATTTGAATGCACATGTGTTGGTATGTCCCTCGCAAGAAATATTTCTGAAGTAATTTTAAACAAGTTTTATTACACAAGATAAGGGGAACAGTAGAGAAGCAACGATGATAAAGCTGACACTTCTTGAGTCCAAATTGAACAGCCATGAACTTTGTGCGAGAAAAAATATCAATATTATCTTAAAATAACCGATTTCAATAATATTTTATAAACATTTACCTTTTCTAACTGATTATAGAAACGATAAAAATTCACAATCAATGAATGATTAGCTGAAAGTGCAGCTCACTGTTACTGAAAATCGTTATGATGTATAGAACAAGCGAAAAAATGTTTCATTAACAAAACTTTCGCAGGATGTTCACAGCGTATTATTTTCAAGAATTGAACCATGCTTCATTGATGAAACGTATTATAGTTGAACTCAAAAGATCTCACTTTTACAAACCACTTAGCATGAGTAACCGACTTAAAGGTTCGTTCCCCATATGGGTTTGAAGAATCTACATTATTCATAAAAATAGATTAATTCATAAAAACACCTCTAACATTTTTGTCAGACATTACATAACTTTAATGCTAATGTAATAAATCATATCAACTCGTCATCACCCTGATTTCTGTATTGATTGGTCAGTTCGAGCTGGAAAGTTACCTATAAGCACTGTCTTCATTTGAAATTTCATTGAGTAATTTGATATTTTCATTGAGTAGCGTGATATTTGCAATTCAGATCCTCAATGAAACACCAATGACTATTAAATAAACAATTGGTAATGCTGAAGGTTCATGCGTGCAAATTGAAAGTTTGCAAAAGCTTTTTGAAAAAGGAAAGGGTCCATTATCCTAAATTAATCTGGAGTTTTCATACACAGTTACCTTTTTAACTAATTATAGAAGCTGTATAAATTCACAAACAATGTATAAGTAGCTGAAAATCGCTATGGTGTATAAAGCGACAGAGAAAAATTCTTTTATCATCACTAGGAAAACTTTTAGAAGATGCTCCGAGTTATTTTTTTATGATTTTAATACTGCTTCTTTGAAGAAATGTATTTTAATTGACCCCGAAAGAGCTCCTGCTATCTGATCTGTGAATATGACTAACCTCTTGACGATTCGTTAAGCAATTTGGTCTGAAGATTGTAAATGTCCTAGAGATAGATACATGAAAGCATCTCCAACATTCCTGACATATATTACATAACTTGAATGCTAATGTAACAATTCGAATTAACTTCACATTACACTAACTTCTATCATGATACGTCAGTTCAGTTTCCAAATAGTATATATAAACAATGTTTTACTTTAAAACGACTGCGGATATTTTTATTCAGTAATATGATATTTCGTATTCAGTATTTAGTAATATGATATTTCATCGCTTAACAAGCAATACCACCCTTCTCAATTTTTTGAAATTTCGAAGAGGAAAAAAAAACTGAATTTTTTTCAAAACCAATAGCGAATATTTCTGAATTTTTTACCGCCTGATATGAACAAGAGACCGAATGTTCCTACTAGATGTGAAAAAAATTCATAAATATTCGTCACTGGTTACGAAAAATTTAGTTCTTCCTCTTTGAAATTTCAAAAAAATGAGATAGGTGGTGTTGCTTGTTAAGCGTTGATTTGTATTTAAGGTCCTCACAAAAACACTAATCTCCGGTAATAGCTAATTGAAGAAAGCATAGTGCTTTTAGCTTGCATATTAAATTGCACATTTTCTATATGTGATAAATCTTTTTCTCTCGGAGCTGTTCACCGCTTAAATTAAATTTGTTTTGATTTCCTAAATTGTTTTGACTATCTGAGAACGTGTTCCCGATTCGGAAATTACCGCTAATTGGAATGCTAAATGAGCAAATTAGACTCCGTATCGCATCCCATTTAACTATTTCCCAGAAAATTGTGAACTTAAATTTCCCTTTTTTCGTTGTGGCCTTGTGACAGATGAAAGGCATATTTTTTGCTGTTCCTCCTCAGTGGTCATGGATGGATATAATAACAAATTTTACAGATACAATAGACGTAGGAAAAGTTTCTGATTTAAAAAGATTAACAAATGGAAGTAAAATCGAAACAATTTAGAATTCCAGACTTTTCATTAACCGAGAAATTTTCATACCTATAAATAATGAACATATTTTCGAAATGATATGAAATTTCAGTGACGCTCCGTGTGTGCATTCTTGCAAAAAAACCCAACAATAATAATCAGTTTCATTAGTGACGCATTGTGCACAATTCCGCACATGTTAATTTCGTGGACTGTTTGAAAAATATTTTACATGACTGTAGTTTTAAACTAATATATTTTTAATTAAATATTTATTGAATTAATAAGTACGATAGAAGATCAGTATAGATAGACTGAGTTTTCCTTAAAATATCTTCAGTCAGAAGAATCCGAGAAAAAGAATGCATTGTTAAAGGCAAAGAATGTAAACTTCGTTCTGTATAATCGGCATGCTGTTTCAGCGGAAGCAAAAGGAATAAAAAAAAAGCAATAGTGATTCGTATATCTTATTCATTTTATTATATCTAAAAGGAAAGAGCCTTCGATTTTTCCTGATACTAGCTTTTACGAGTAGTGTTCGCAGAAACACTAAAACACCGATGACAACTTTTCTTTTAAACTTTCAACACAACTATAAAATTAGGTGTAAAGTTTTATATCCTGTTTTTACAGAGTAGTTAAACTTGATTCAGCAGGGAACTGGTGAAAAAGGCGCCTCGGTAGTTTAGTTTACATTCTTCCGCTTTTTCTTTTTCGACCGTCTTCGAATTATGTCTCAACGCTTGTAAAAATAAGTCCCATTAGAAAACTCTAACTAAAGCTAGTCTTCCTTTAACAAAAATGCTAACTACTAGATTTAACTTTTTAAAAATCGATGCCATATTTATTTCTTTTGCATTAAAAATATGTTTATTTTGCTTTTTAAAAATATTAAAAATTTCTTTTAGTATTAGTTTTTTAATTTTTCCTTTTTTTTACTTTGTTGTAAGCGAAATATACAAAGAAAAATGTAGTAATCATAAAAAAATTTGAACTCAAGATTTTGGCGAATCCACACGATTAAGCCCCGAGTCTGAAAAATTAGTTTGGGAATGATGTTTGTCTGTGAACAGGATAAATCAAAAAACGGAAAGCGCTAGACGAATGAAGTTTTCTGTAGCTGGTCTTGACATATAAATGGTAGACCTGTATCAAACTTTGATAAAATCTGCTAAAGAGAAGACCGTCTGTCTGTCCGTGACTGTGTGAACGCAACACAAAATGCCACAAAATGTCAGTTAGCCCTCTTCTGGCATTTCCAAACTCCTACAGTGTAAAATAAATTACAGTGGTTAAAAAGCGTTCTCACGAATAACTTGTCAAGAACCCGTCTTCGACTCCTAATGTGTTTCATGTGTGACGAGAACAATCTCATTGTAAGAGGAACATCAATGAACATGCATCCACACAGACTGACACACAATTCCGGCAACTTGTGACTTTTCTATTTTTCTTTTATTTATGTTCTTATTTTTTAATTTTCATATTGTTTCGCTTTCTGTGTTGTTCTTATGTTTGTTTCTTTTTTCCATTATTACCTGTTTTTGTCCCAGGTTATGTATTTTCCTTTTAAAAAAATTCATATCTATCCATCCAAACTGGAAAGGAGCCAAATGGCTCTAAACACGGAGATGAAGGTGGTGTAATGTAATGTAATGTGTGAACGCGACAACTAAAAAAAAACAAAATGAGCTAGATAAATGAAATTTGACTTCTGGTCTTAACATCAAAATTGAGATATTTATCAAATGTTGGAACAAGTCAATAAAAAAAATACTCTCTGTCCATCCGTTTATTTGTATCTAAGAGAACACGATAACTCAAAAACGGAATGAGCCAGACTAGTGATATTTCGTAGATGTAGTAAATTGTAGATCTGTGTCATATTTTTAAGCCAATCGGTTGAAGAAAAGAGGCCCAAAAGGTATGCATAATTTTATTCACTATAATACGAAACAAAACACAAAACACGCCATATTGTGTAACTGAACTTTAAAATCAAGGAAAAAATATTCTCGATTTTAAACAAATTTTTTAAATTATAATTTTACTATATTATATACATTGAAACACACATTAGAATTATTACTCATAAGAGGTCGTTTCATATCGGATCAATTGATTGATTTGTTCAATTAACGACGACGTTCGATTAACAGGAGAGCTTATCGTGGTCAGAAGATGATGATTGACAACTGAGCATCCGAGGCATCAAATGAGAACGTTTGGCACATGATCATAGATTAAACGTGCATCAGGAATGCATATACAGAGAGTTTGGGTGGAATTGTGACTCGGACGAGTCCTCCGATCGCAAAACCACGAGTCTGCCACCTAGACAACTTGAAACGCTTTAAAAGACAAACTAGGAAGAATACAGATTATTCTAGTTTCCCCTAAAAATTGCTTGATATATCGTGTTTTCTCAAAAATAATTAAAATTCTTCCATTAACAATCTCTCTGTAAGAAATGCAACCAACGGGAACGTTCCCCCTCGATTTCATCGTTTACTTACATAATGCGACACGTTTTGTGTTTAGATTCATAACATAGTGAAGAGAATCGATTATGCATTTTGGACCTCTTCATGCTGACAGATTAGACCCAAAATTCGATTCAAATCTATAATTTTTATGTCAATCCCTCCTACCAAATTTCCGTTGTAGAACTTGCTGTGTATTCAGTTATCATAATCACAAACTCAAGGATACAACAATCAAACAGGCAATCTAACCGTTGAAGGATTCAGTCCAAAATTTGATAGTAATCCTCAGTTTTGGTGTAAAAATCCTGTATTAAAACTCCCTCATTCAGCTGGTTGTGTTTTTGAGTTATTGCGCTCACATACACTCGAACAGATATATCGACAGACGAAATGCATTGATGGATTTAGTTCAACATTTGATAGAGATTTACAATTCTACAAATAAAACCTTATGCCAAATTTCATCTATTGGGTTATAAATACATTTGCATGTACACAAGCGAACATATTGACAGACTTTTGTAGACGGATTTCGCAACAAAATTTGACAGAAACCTACAATTTTGATATAAACACCGTATACCAAATTTCATCCTTGAGTTGATGAGATATCGTTTTCACAAACAGACAGGCATAATTACCTAACTGATTTATTCGGACTCTGAGAGGTCTAAAACAAAGAGAAGCATCAAAATTACGATGATGAATTTTTTTTTGACGATTACAATACTTTTTCTCTATATATTGGAAACCGATATTTGTCTTATACGAGATGGTAAAAAGCTTTAGCTAAATTTGCACTTTTCGTTTTGAAACTCATGCTTGAATTCAATGATTATTTCTAAATATCCCTGTAAAAAAGACATGCTTTTTATTTAAACAATATATTACTTACTTCAAACTTTACTTTTTAACTGTATGCTTCGCGCAGTATAGCTAAATCTTTCTCTCGCAGTGTAAAATAGCACAATCCTATATAATCCAAAATTTTGTTTACTCATTTCTAGTAGCTTAAAGCAAACTAGTCAACCTTATGTAACAACCTCCATTCTAAAAATGTCTCGTGTTTACTAAGCATTAAATCAACGCCAGTCTTATTTGCATGACAGCTCGAGAGAAATGTAATTTGAGGCTTCTGAATCTCACTTATTCAGATGAGTTGGCGGAGAATTTTCGGTGTCGCTTGGTTTTGACTCCTTCCAAAGTTCTACGTGCATGACCTCTTCCAAAACAAGCCAGAAGCGTTCTGCAGTTGTATTATATTTATGATAAGGTTTCCAATTATATGCAATACCAAAAGGAAGGCACTGGAGAGCGAATGAGATATTTTAATAAATTAAGCACGTTAAAAGCTACTGTTAATTACTGGCTATGCATTATTCACAATTTACGTGATTTGTTTTAAACTCACAAACTGATTCATTTCTACACTATTATTCACTTTATTTCCAATTTCTGAATAACATTTTTCATAAAAGTAAAACTTGTGGCTTCCATGTAATATCTAAAAGTTTTGTATTTATGAATAAATTTTGCGAATGTTTTGACTATATTTCAAAACACTCATTTGAAACTCCACATTCCCTCGCTTCGAAATAAATTTCAAATTCATGTTTTGCTCCCCCATTTGCGTATTTCGTTCACAATGAGCACTATTTTTTAAAAAGGAACGCCATATTAAAAATATATAAGTCTGCTTGCCTCATAAGATAATCTTAAGATTTCATTGGTTCGATGCCCCATTCCTAGGAGGATATACCGTATATGCGGTGTAGTGTACAATAACATTAGATTAGTTATTTTGTCTGGTTCAAATGTTCTCCCGTTGGTGTGGTATGTTATGAAAAGACCTTCTTGGAATTTTAAAACGGGGGTTAATCAACCTAAACTAAAACTAAACTTATATTTTTGTCAGAATTTGAAGTTAAAATCTTACGCTAAGCTATAATACTGTGTTAACATTTTCCCAAACTTTGTTAGCAAATTAAATGTATAATGAACATTAAATGAACTTTTGGATATTATAATGTTAAAGAAAAAGATGATTGTCGTACGAAAACCTTTTTACAAGTTTTTGCTTAAGACTCCTAACCTTGTATTGTAAGCATAGACTGAAAATCTGAAGGAAGGGTTTTAAACATACATCATTCAATGTGCTGTGTTCTTTAAGGTGTGATTTTTTCCCAATACACTGACGTAAATTCTCATCAACTAACTTTTAGAAAATATGTCATTAAAAGTAATTACTAAGCTATTTAAGTAAAATTAACTAAATGCAGTGAAACATGTTTACAGCGGCCACCATCCCTTCCAAAGATTATTGGCCACTCACAGGGGTTGCATCTCTAGAGCGGTTTCCTGTTTCGAAGTACAAAATACGTAATTGTACGTACGCCCAAATTCGTTATTGCTGATGCAGCGAATTTTAAGAATCATTTAAAGAAAAAGTACTTTATTAAAAAAAATTGTAATTTTAAAAAAAGACACAATTTGTGTTTGTTGGGATCTTTCAACATTTTTGGAGATCACGTTTTCACAATTATTCTTTTAATTGAAAAAATAAATTCCTAATCGTTTTGTCGCTAGTTGTTGGAAATTGGGCAAGAATATCATCTGTGTTTCCTAGAGTCTGTTGAGCTGAAATTGCCATTTGCTGATTGTCGTAGCTCATATCAGTAGCATCCGAATCAGCGCCTGAAAGGAACAAATGAACTTTTAAATGCAGAGTAGTAAATTCAAATTTTCACCTGCGTAGAGTACTTTACGCGTATCGTGAACTGAACCCTTTGTTTCATTGCCCAACTCTTAGTGAAACCTTTCAGCTGCTAATCTAGATCTCTGCTTTATAAGGAAACATTTCTATATAAAAGGAGTGTTGGAAATCGATGCATGAAAATGCAATTCCTACTCCAAGTGCTAAATACCAAATCAAAATGATAACTACATCACATACAATATTTATTACAAGAAGAAACACAGATCAACTTTAATTTTCAAATGCTAAACCAAATTCACCTGGCGTTAAATAATATATTATAATGCGGAATCTTCCTCTGTGGCTGACATTAATCACCATCATCAATCAACTGGAAAATGCAAAAAATACATTGAAATGGGTTTCTGTTTGTTTAAAAACCTGGGTTAGCCTATTCTACGAACAAATAAGATTTAAATGGAGTGAAAAATTCTGTCTAGACTGCCGAAATTTAATTAATGAATGGAAAAAAATCATAACCTTTATTCCTTAATGAAGGTAATTATGAATGAAATGAGTGTTGTCCCTTATATTGGCTAAAACGCGAACGGTGTGAGGAATATTTCATCGAATTAATGACCTTCAAAGCTGCCCATAATTATTCATCCTAACTTTTATTCATTCACGTTAGTGCTACGGATTCTGTTAAAATTTTTAAGAATTCCTATAATGCCATGCATGAATTTCTTCGATGCTTGAATATTCAAGCAAATCAATACACACCACTGCGACCATAGAAAAAGTATCCAAACATGAAGATCTAAAACCAGAGTCTCAGCAGTCACTTGAGAACTAAGGAGGTTTGGAATTAAGAAAAGCAAATTTCAATTGAGATACATTAGTTACTGCATTGTTTTATAAATGACAGTTCAAGTTTGATAGGGTCCTCTGTGGCCTAGTGGTAAGGTCTCGACCTCGGGGGCTGGAGGCTTCCAAGCTCAAAACCCGATCCTGCTGAATATCCGCCGTGTATGTGGGCCTGTTGCTCGCTAAATAGCACATCGGGGAAAAAAACGTCCTCCCGCTGGTGTGGTGCGGAAGTTTGGAGAGGTGGGTTCCAGCTCAGTTGTCGTCCTCGAGAACTGACAGCAGTTCAATATTACGAGGTTCGTCTCAAACTAACCCTCTTGCTGCTTCAAAACGGGACGTTAGTATAATTTAAGTAAACTGAGATTTGATAGGAGACAAAAAAAAAACAAGCTGGACCACTGAAAGATATTAAACGCACTGAAGCTGTTTCTTCATGTTTTAAATTTTTTATCGTACGTTTGTTCTTAATTTTAAGGAAAAGCAAAGAAAATATTTACCTTAGAAATGGAATTTGTTGTTTAATGGCACTAAAGCCGGTTTCGGCCATGCTGCGTCAAACACAAGGTTAAAAGAGAAAATCAAGCACGAAAAATTCTAGATAAAAAAATGGTGCAAGTCTTAAAATCTTCATAAAGGTTAGTGAGAAAGCATAAATATTTCACAAGCATTATCTCGTAGGAAATCAAGAAATAGGTTTCATTATATTCATAAAGGCACATTAGCGTTCAGATTATTCAATAAACGATTATAAGTAAACAAACAGTTT
This sequence comes from Araneus ventricosus, assembly GCA_013235015.1. Taxonomy (NCBI): domain Eukaryota; kingdom Metazoa; phylum Arthropoda; class Arachnida; order Araneae; family Araneidae; genus Araneus; species Araneus ventricosus. Next base: position 623,549 of record BGPR01000242.1, read on the forward strand.
GTCTACACGTAACATCATAACATCCACTACAGATATCCGATGAAACTGTATCTGAAACCAGTGAGATACGTACAGATAAGCAGAAATGTCATATGCATGTTTCACAGGGTTTTATTTCAGATTAAGTAAAATGAGTAATTCTATTTAACAATTATTCCTTTAAAAAATGTAGCTAAATCATAAACTGAGTCAACCGCCCTGCCGTAGCATCCGGATAAAACTGAATGACAGCAGCTGCAATAGTTCGGGTACTGGGGCCGGAGTCCTAGTAGCCATCACAGGCCACGACCCGACTCCTCCCAAAGGAGATACATACTATCACTGGAGGAAGGGGGATTCACGCTCCCCATTTTTGTACCCACACCAGGAGCGATAACCCGCTTACTCATCCGGCGGTTTCTCATATCCACGTGCTCGTGGTGTCCCCAGGTGGGAGGGCAAAACGTACCTAAAGTAGAATGTAATTGTACAGCGATGCTGAGATGGTAGTCATGAATTCAATGTGTGGAGCAACTAAAGGAAATGGGTGAAGAGCACTCCATTTGTAAAGTAAAATGTTTCCAAAGATATGCATGTCCACCATTAGGGTGAGCTGAAAAATCTTTTTTAGAAATCGATTTTGGCATAGTGCGGAAAAGTTGTGCAATAGATCTGTTAAAACCCTCTAAAAATTTCATCAATTTCGTTTAATAATTAGGCCTATCGGTTATCGGATAAGACGGAACAAATGTGAATACGGGATGGAAAGGAGGAGTAATACGTTTGTTCGAGACATACATTGAAAGACCATTACATTGGAATATATGTATGTTTCATACTAATGAGTTGCCACTAAGGCACCTCATTCTGGAAATGGACGGTTGCACAGAGGGACTATATTCATATTCTGGACCTATTGGATTGCTTTTAAAAGATTGTGAAAAAATCCAGTTGTCAAATTTGATCGAATTGACTGTACTCTTTAGCCTTTGGATCTGAAAGATATCAAAAAGCTAAGTACTGACAAACAACATTGTCTTGCCATAAAAGATGGTAGTTGCTCTTCTAGCGTGACTGACAATAGCCCAGGTGAACTCAGTTATGCACGATGGCTGATCCCCGCAAACCGTTTGCTATGGTTATATACTGGCACTCCAAGTCCATTACAGAATCTTATAATACTCGTGAATTATGTAATGCTGGTTTATGCTCCAATGTGGTTTGAGATAAAAATGAAATCTAATTGCCAGTATGGTGCTTAACATTGTCTGGAAACTGCCTTGCAAGGGAAATAATTTTCCAGAAATGTTGGACACCATTATTAAATTATTTTCAAAGTATTCTTAAAAAATACATGTTTTGAGCATCCAGAACACCTATTATTAACAATGCTACATGATTCTGGAAAATACATCCGAGAATTAGCAGTTAGGCGTATTCTCGGCCCCAGACATAAGAAGACGAAGAACTCGGATGGTTTGCGTTTTTTCAAGCTTCCTAAACTCAATTCCGAAGCAGCCGATTATATTGATTTAATTGTGTTAACAGAGCCAATGTATATAAAGGACAAAGACTTGAAAGAAATGTGCAAAGAAGAACAGTTTCCAGTAAACCTTTCGAGGAATTTCCATGTCACACGCAATCTGTTGAACGATGTGTTAAACTCATATCTGAAGCTGCAATGAAAGTTTGTGGTGAGACTGCAAGAGATGGATATATTCGTGCCAAACTTCTATTAAAGAAAAGAACTTCTAACGTTTGACAACAAGGGACAATGTTATTCTAACACCTAATATTCAATATGCGTGAGGTATTATTATATACATTTCAAATTTGTAGATTTTTGTTCTAATCTGTATTCTGTCTGCATGTAATTCAAGAACAAATATGCTAGTATTAATTTCGTAAAAAAATGAAATAAAAAGTTAAACTACGTAATAATTATAGAATTATTATATTTATAGTACTATTTAATTAATCAATTAATGTCAATACTAATTTCGAAAAATAATTTTCATACTATAGTTTTTTAGAAAATCCGATTTTTTTTTTCGTTTTTCTCCAATTTTTCATGTCAGAGGGGCGCGGTTAAATATCGAGAGAAATTGATAAAAAATTTTGTGGGGTCTAAATGACCCATTATGTAACATTTTCATTGTATGCTGGTAAAAATTTTGGAATTTTTTCAAAATATATTTTTTACAAAAAACGATTTTTCTCTTTTTTCTATGTTTTTCAATGTCAAAGGTGCGTGGCTAAATATTGATCAATATTCAAGAAAATTTTTATGAGTTTTAACTGGCTCATTACACAACTTTTGCGTACTATGCCAAAATCGATTTCGAAAAAAAAAATTAGCGTATCCCCCCCCCCCCTACCCACCATGAACGCGTTTGAACAGAATATGGTATTTGTTTTTGTTTCCCAGTCAAAATTAAATTTGATCGTTTATTAGGAAAAGTCTAGCTTCACAAAACATCGGTGCAAACACTTAAACAATTCATGATGGGACACGCATGAGTTTGAAAATCTTTTAAAATAAAAACGCACCACTACTCGCCCATTTCCATTGTCTCCTCTATACACTACATGAGGTCTAGAATCCAATAAAAATTCAAAACAATCCCATCTTACTTTAACTTCAACTTTAATTCAAACAATATTCCTAGAAATCTTCAATTCATTCCAGGTCAAACAACGCCCTCTAGAGCGGATTCATAACGTGTTCACCTATATATTCCTTTCAAAATTTATTGGTTTTGGTATGCCTGGTAAACCCTTAAAGTTTGTCAGAACTCTTTAGAAGTACTCTGCATATATCTGAATTAAATTAAAATGACCTTGTAATTAACACCTGACTCGGAAAAGGGTATCTACCAACATTGCTTTTAAATTCCGGATTAATTATATATCTTTTAAGTTACTAATGAAAGAAAACTATAAACATCCCGTAAAAGCTTATCAATTCAATTATTGTTTATTTCTCTTTCATTTCACTTTGCATTTAAAAATATATGGGAAAGGTACATTTTAAAAAATTCCAAAACCTCTCTTTAAAGGACAGTTTTATTCCAAATTAAAATAAACAATAAATTTAAATAAATGGTTTCGAGCATTAAAGAGTTTAGAGAAAGACCTACACTGCGAAGAATCTCTAAATTTTAATTTAAAAATCTTGAGTGTAATCGAATAAGTATATATGCAATAATTGAGTTTTAATTTATTAAACTTTTATCTCAAGTTATCCAAAATGGTAATTCTGAGATTAACTACTTATTAAAATATCTTAGTTACGCCATATCCTAATGCAACGTTTCGACCCCAAATATCTAACAGAACGACATTATAATTGCTAAAAAACTGTATTTAAATAAATATTTGCTATAAAAACCAAAATTAACTGCTTGCATTAAATAAAATCTCTTTTCGTAACCAACATAAATTAAAACGTTTTAGTGTTATGCTTTTTAATATATTTAAATTGCAAATAAGTTTACAGAGGAATACGGAAGATGAAAGCAGCGATGTCATTAACAAATTTTGAAAAAGAATATTGAGTGAATATGTTAGAAATGAGATTCGAGAATGCAGACCTTAATCGAACGTTAATAACAAAGAGAAATAATTCTTGTCTACGTAGAAACCATCGATATCATTCCCAAAACAAAATAATATTTACTCATCATAAAAAATAAATAATAAAATAATGCAAACTCTGAAACGTGAAAACGACGAACAATGAAAAGGAATAAATCGTGAAATATAATTTACTACATAATGATAATTCTATACTAAATTAATTGATAATGCTATGCATTTATACTCGGAGCAATAACAGTTACTTCTTGACGGTAAACAGACTCACTTATTCAAGAAGATCAAGTTTTTCAATCAATATCTGAAATAATTGATTTTAATAAATGGATATATCGGAAATATATCATTTAATTATTTGACGAAATATCGCACAACACGATACCTTTTGGTGCCCGATACCCATTATCGAGAGTTAGAGTTTATTACACAGCAGTCATTTCAAACGAAATAAACAGACTGTCTAACTATATAAAAGATGTATATTTATGCAGACTCATTTTCTGGGCTTCAAACTATTACAAGAAATGTGATTTCAGTGATAATGAGTTAACTAACATAAAATACTGTGGATAAAAAAATTGAATAATGTTTATTTCGCATTATGTAGCCAATGAATATAGGGGATTACATCATTATCACAGGAGATTCCCTCAGATTAGGGGAGTGTCAATTATTTCTTATTAGAAAATGAAGATAATTACTCTAGATAGACAACTTTTTTATAGATTATAGAAGATCGATTTTAATAATCAAATATATCGGTGATAGGGACGATAAAGTGTCATTACTGATAAATTATCCTTTCAAGAACACGCATACTTCAAAGTTGTTTCGAGTTCCTGATCTACCAAAAACAATCCTGGTGCATCGAAAAGCTTATGATCCAAGTAATTCTGTTTAACAACATGCCTTCTTAAAAGATCAAAGCCATAAAATTCTAGCATCCCCATTAATAGCTGAATTTCGTGAAATCTAAATGTACCAAGTGCCTTTGACTCGCAAAGTTTATTTGGATTTGAAAGATTTACGATGATCACTTAGAATTCATAAGCATTTAGCTTCGATTCGATTTGGCAAATGCTTATTTGACTAATGATCGTTTCAATTTAAATTCGTTTTCGTTGTTTCAAAAGAATTCTGAGGACGAGGATATGAGTGTGGTGTTTGCATTTTTTATTTCTTTGGTTTTAAACAATGTTGCAGGGTCTTTCAAAGTTTGGATTGCTTTCAGTGGGGAAAAAAGAGTTGGTGAAAAACCACAAAATCTCATCCCGCTACTCTAAGAACATGAATGCAGGAAAGAAAATAAATTACGTGATTTTTTTTATAACTCACGTTACCGCTCTGTACATTTTTTCATTGTGTTATCCAGCTGCCATGTTTTTTATTATTTAGTTTTTTTGTGCAAAGAGCAACTTAATGTAGCTTTCTTAAATGCATATTTTGCCACTATATAGTCTATAATATGATTATGTATTAAAAAAAACACTTTTTTTTGCTTGTATTGAATTCAAATGAGACTTTTAGAACCTTAAATAAATACTTTTTTAGTTTAAGGTTAACTCTTTCGATTGAAACATAATTCCCTTGCCGGAGCAACAGTATCTATCATTTAAAATATTTTTACATATAGATTTTTCGTAGGAAAATATATTTAATACGGAATAAAATGTTTATGGGCAGATTTATCATTAAATGATTATAGGTAGAAGATTTCAAAATAATAATGCATTAAACCTCTGCCTCTACTTTAAAGTGCGCTGTTAATTTAACACAGAAAAACTCTTTTCAATCAGGATTAAATTCTGTAACATGAACGATAACATACCCAAGTTTTTCTATATAAGTGGCAAACTCTGTTTTTTCAGACATTATCTTTCAACTAATAAAAATTATTATTCTAATTGTTAACTTTAATTTATTTTAACTCTAATTTCATTAGAAACAGTGACGTAACAATTCTTTTTTGCTTATATTTAAGAAATAATCAAATTTGCAAACACAGTACTTTTTTATTTTTTGACAAAAATTAAACTCCAAAAACAAAATTTCTTATACAAATCCTTTATCAACCCAAGTCATATTTTAATCTGAGGCAACTTCTGATTTTCAAAAACAGCTCGAAAACTGACAGAAAAAATTCGTAGATGCAAATACAGTGAATCAACTTTTTTTAACGCTTTTTCTGTAATCTCCAGTTTTATTTACTGAAACTTTTACTCCTGCACTTTCGTTTTCTAAACTTCTCCTTAGGTTTTAGGCTCCTTCGATGGATAGACGTGCAAATAAAAAGTTCAGAAACATCATATAAGCAAATACTGAATAAGGTTTTCTCGTAGGCAGTAACACAGAATCCGAGATTTTCCAAAAATTTTATAAACTCATTTATACGATGGAGAGCAAAAGCCAACTATTTGAATTTTCTTGATATTGCTACACCTAAGTTAAAGATAGGTTTAAAACCAGTGAAAAACGCGTTGACTCGTTATCAATCAAATTTCAAAAATCTAGCAAGTGTACACAAATACCTTGTATATGACTACTCAGGACTTTCTTAACTTATTCTGATCAGCAATAAGTTATCATTTCGTTTTAATGACCATCATATATTAATTTTTATTATCAATATTATTAATCAACCGGGATGGAAGCAACTTGAAAAATTAGAAACATACTCAATCTATTATCTTTCAAGATATACTAGAATCAAATTCGTAAAGAATATCTTTATTTTCACAATAGCCCTCTGAAAGAGACGTGGAAGCTTGATGGCAAAGATTCGATTCGGAGGATCGTGGTTCGAAACCCTTTTCCATTGAAGATGCGCCTTGTACGTGAGCTGGGAAGGCAAGCGATCTTCCTTTGGAGTATCAAGGAAATTTCAAGCTTCAAAATTATGATGTCCGTCTCAAAATTTCCCAAAACGGAAAACTGATCAAATGAATTAACCAACCATGTGAATGAAATTGTCCAGATTGTTCATAATATATATTTTTCGGGAAAAGATTTTTCTTGTTAGAAATTATTAAAAAATGAATTTTAGTAGAATTCGATATCGCTGTCTATAGCATAATAAAATTTAAAATTGTACTAACAGAGGCTTTCTTTTCAATTTAAGTATGATTAATTCATAAATAAATTAAAAAATTATAGTATATAAAAATACTAAATTTATTCAAATGAACATTTACCTTTTATTTACTACTTTTCCTATTCAGTTGTTCGTTTGCCTCACGATATTTTATGTCACCAACTAAATCGTCCAACAGAAATTAATCCAATCATTTACATTGCTATCTTATTAAAAATATTTTTCTATCAGCATATGCATGGTCCCAATCACTCTGAATCTGTAAGAACATTTTTATCAATAAAACAGTACTTATGACGGACACATAAA
>BGPR01000242.1:630534-647675 GCA_013235015.1 Araneus ventricosus
TAAGAACATTTTTATCAATAAAACAGTACTTATGACGGACACATAAAGCGGTTGCAAATAATTTCATGTTTCACAATGCCAAAAATCATTCCTTCATTGTTCTAAACGGCAAATTGTTGTTTTAAATAATTTCCTTAAAATAACAACATATATATTTCCTTCTGAATGATATGAGGTTATGAAAAAAACTTGAAAAAATCTGATATATATATATATATATTTGTTTACTTAATAATAATCTCGTTTTCTATAATTTCTTATAAAAAACTGCACATCAAGGCAACATTTTGTGTCAGTGGATATATCCGAGTAACTTACAATGCTAGACATTTATTTCACAAAGCGAAACTCTCATATCCAATAATTTCTCTCTAAAATGAATTCTAGCAGGTGCGTTTCTCCACGTAAATGAGTCTCAGTATAAACTTGAACACCTGACATTAATTTCATTATCTCATTATCCCCACCTTATATACTTAGTGAGCCCACACTGTCCATTAGTGTTCAAAGTTAATGGAAGCCAGTTGAAAGCATGTCTCTAAGCATTCAGTTTTCTTGCTCTACTGGTACAAAGACCCTCTGTACAAACCTGTGTTACCATGTTTAGAATACAGGATAATTACTATGCTTGACGGTTATTTTCATCGATAGGGTCGAACGTAATTAACGACAGAAAACTAATTACTTCGGCATCCGGACCAAGAACGAAAGAACCTTCCCTTACCTTCGCTGATTTTCTTCTTAATGCGAAACGGATGGATTCGTAAATGCCTCTGTTCATTTAACTTTCGAGAGTATTGAATAAATTGGATCACAAATCAAGTATCGTGATGAATTTTGAAAAGTTCTGTCGGGGGAATAGCTGTCGTAGAGGCTCGCGCAGAAAAAATTGTTGATAAAGAGGCATATCGAAGGCGTTTTCTTCTCCTTTATGGTCTTATTCAGATTATCTACATCAACGACTTGAATAGGATTACATCAAAAACTGATTGTGGATCTCATAAGCTCACTATCTTCTTGTGATTGGTGAGGAGTAACCATTTGTTTACAGTACAGAAGGAGAATAATCAATTTTCAAAAAAGAATATTCATTTTTTTAAAAACTGCAGTAATGTTATTAAAATAGAAACAAATCTATCATAGCGATTTTTCTATGTCTTGCAATATGGTTATGTAGGTTTCTTGCTGTATGGTAATTTGCCACTAGTCCCAAGCTTTAAATTTGCCTCGTTTATTTTCATTCGCATAAAATCGTTTAAAACCTAATGAATTAAAAATTGAAGAATTTTCATGGGGATCCCTTCAACTGTTTGTTTGGGTGCTAATAGTCTGTAAGTTTGTAGTCATAAATTTACAAGAAAAAGGCACCGTTGTGTCATGGCAATATATTTAGGGATTCGTAATCAAAGGACGAGCTCTCAATATATATTATATTAGTAAAGTTCTCAAAATAGATAATATATTATTTTACATTTATTATATAAAATGTAAATAATATATTATATATTTATATATAGCTATAAAAATAAATCATTATTTTAATATAATTATAAATAAATATATTCATTATAATTATACTCGCTTAATCAATTGGCTTATTTTTAATATTGCAATTTCTAGAAATTAATTATCTTGCATAAAAAAGAATCAAATTCTTATCAAATAGCTCGTAGCATACAAGTTATGAGAATTAAAATTCGTCTTTCTGCACTAATTTTAGAAAATCTCAAAAGAAATATATTACAGCACTGGCAATAAATTGGATAAAAGCAATATAAGCAATCCTTTTAAAATTCTTCATCTACGCACGGTATAATATCATTCTAATGTATTTTTTGACAGAAATAGTTTAGAATTCATTTTTGGTGTTAGCACAGACTGAAATATTTTTGAAAAAAAAATTCATTGTTAAAGAAATTGAAAAACCCTTAAGACTTTTTTTACTTTTCTGAGCTTTATTTTATTACCAAGAAATTTATTTCAAACAAAATTATTAAAGCAAAAAAATTATATTAATCTTTTATTTAGATTTGATTAATATAATCCTGAATATTAGGATATTTAGAGATATCTTCAGGGAGATATACTTTAATTTTTTATCCTTGGTGTATTCATGTTTATTATTATTTTTATTTTTTATTTATTACTTACAGTAATTGTAATAATGGTTGCAACTAAGGACGAAAAGTATTCAATAATTTTATGTATTTGAAATGTATAAAATACAACCCACTCCTCTTAAGGCAAGTGTTTTCACCTCAAGTAGTTACTTATTTAATAGCTGTTCACTTTTTATGAGCTCCCTTATCTTGAAACTTTACAATAAATAAAAAATAAATTGTCATTAGTTTTTCAAAAAAAGAATCTGAAATTTTTGTGATGAAGACTGCTTAGAACAGCGTTTCTGAAGCATAATGTGAAAAACAGGTCTTTGTGTTATAATGAGAAACGTTGGTTAATATTTTAAATTCTGAAGTGATATTGAGTATCAAAATAAACAGTGTCTAAATGCATCTGCATCTGCTTTTAAAGCAAAGCAAGATAAATATCTAGTTGTCTTATATATCTGAGAAAACAGCTTTTTGTCACTCAATGTTTTCAAAAGCAATTTCTGTGAGCGATTTTAAAAAAAACTTCCTATCTTCCATCCAATTACGCTTATAAGTATCTTTAATATCGAAGATTTGTATCTAGTTTAAATTCCTTCATTTTCTAGTGGACATACGCTAATTTCATGGAAGAAAATCACGGATAACAAAACATAGGAGAGGAGGAAGAATTTTCCTTCATTGTATTAGACAATATATAGACATTTTCAATAAATGAAGCTGGTGCAATGCCTTTTTGACACTGCCCCCCCATTTGAAGAAACAAATTTCGTCAGTTTTTTTGTCATCTGTTTCTTTCACTACCTCTCTCGAATTTTTTAACGTAGCACATTGCGCCACTTCCATACTATTTCGCATCGTAGTTATTTTAGGACATAAATTCAAATTCATGGAATAAAAATACTTGGGGATTAAAATTATTTTTATGGCCTTTATACTCCGTTTTAAAGCAAGTTGTATTGCAATATTTTGGGAACCGCGAGATGTTTTATGAGGAGTAGAAGGCATTTAAAAAGAATCTTAAATTACTCTAAATACCAAAGGCATTAAGTTTATTGCCCTTTATAAAGCACATCCAAAATTCCAGTTTTTTCAAACATGGTTTACAATGATCATTTAGCACAGAAGAAATTTAAAGAAAATATCTGTATTAATTTGCATCTTGTATGGATGATATGTAGCTTAATTCGGTTAACGTCCTGATTTGAAGTTACAGGAGGACCTGGTACGTTCACACTGTGGTAAAATGTTGAAAACAAAATTTGGACCTTCATATCACACCGTCGTTTCGATCTTACAGCTATATCGTACACCTGGCTCACATTAGTGGTGGATCTTCTGTGGAATTGAGACTCAAACTCATGACCCTCTGGTTCCGAAGCTGGGACACTACCACTAATCCAATTAGGCTCTGTACACTTGAAACTGTTGTCGTGTATTCTCGGCCCTTTAGTAAATATATCTATCATTTCATGTATACTTGAAATGTAGTACTCCTATTTATTAACGGACTCAGTACAAACGAATGGAGTTCTATCTGTAATATAATTTTGGGTTCCACTCGCAAATGACAAACAGCATTTTCGTAGTCTTTTTAACTGTTAACTTGCGCAAAGCCGAAAATGTAAAACTTGTTCCAGAAGTGCGAAATAGACTTTACGCAATATGCCTGGAAGGCGTTTCAACAACCAGTCGCAATAACTGCACTTATTGTGACCACGTGCAGGTCTGTATAGACATATCACATTAGTCCCCGACAGCCTGATGTGATAACTGCATTTCTTGTCGACCTGTATAAGTAGCATTCAGCCAGATCTTATTAATGTTAGGTACATCGTGCCGACTCCAAAATAATGCCACTTTTGGTTGATGATTGGAATTGCATTCTACACCTCTCCACATAATAAAATTCATCTTGATTCTTGTATTAAATATTCATTTCGGAAGCAAACAGAAGTCTACAGTTGTTTTACGTTTGCTGATAGGGAATCTTCGTAATTGCTTACAGTGACGTTCAAGTCCATTACTGTTGAGGCTACCACATTCTTTTCTAAGGAAATATAACCATGTGACCCTTTTATCTTTTTCCTGAAAAATAAGCACATTTTAGGAGTCTTATTTATTGTCAACCAAATGCAAAATATTCAATAATCTTGTCAGCCAGTACTTAAAATTTGTCACACTGATCCTCACTCAATGGCCATCATGAAACCCGACTTGAATCTCATTGAACATGTATGGGACATTACAGGGAGGCGTTTACGTTCACTCCCGGACGCCCACAGAACCTTTTAGAGCTAAGAACATGTCTTCTCCATCTGTGGACGCAGCTACCCCAAACCGTCGTAGATTATCTTATTCTTAGCATTAATCTGAGCTGTTGGGTGTTTGCTGCCAGTAGAGGTAATCACATCCCATATCAACAAACATCCACCGCTGAATCGACTCTGTTGGGTGTGTACTACCAGCAGAGCTAAGCGCATTCCCTATTGACAAACATCCATATTTGAACTTTTTTGCCGTTAATAATCCTATTTTTGTGTTACACTGAATTATCTAACTATTTACTGAACATTTTCTTTGTATATTTTAAGATTAATGTCTTTTATTCTGCCCCTACGATCTACGACTGTTTCCCAATATCTAAATAAATAGTTTTCGTGTTATTTGCTTTTAACATTTAGTTGCTTAACTTAAGGACACCAGTGTATTTACAGATGAAGATTAATAAATATAAAGCTTCGGAATATATTTTCTTATGAAGTTTATTATTTTCATCCCATGTAAATAATAAAATTTATGTAAATAATTAAATTTTTAAAAATGATGGGTTGTAAATAATTAAATTTAAAAAAATGATTTTGTTTCTAATTGAAAACAAAAGTTTAGAAATCTTTCAGATCAAAATTTCGGCTCCTCTAAAAGCAATTCTAATATCTTCACAAATACTTTAACTGAGGTAGTTGGGAGAGCACACGTTTAAATAGTTTCAAAGATTAGCAAACTAACCCTTTTGACCCTATTTTTGAATGATTAAAATTTAACTATGAAAAGTAGTTTAATTTAATGTTGACATACTAAAAGAAGTTTGCTATGAATTTAAACTTTTTCACTTTTTCTATTTCCTGGGACAATATGTAACAATCGTATAGTCGACTGGGACTGTTACAGTATAACATCTGCAAAACTCACTTTCCTGCCATAAGGCTAGCATGTCAGGGAAACAACTTTACAGCTTCGTAACAATAAGCTCGCAGTAATTTTGATCACTGATGGGATATATTACTCCACTGTTACTAATACTATTGGGACAATATCCCACAAACAGAATTTATTCGAAATTTCTTAAATCTGATATTAAAAAGGCTAAATTATTACTTAATAAGAACAATAAGAACTGTTTTACACCAAGTTTGGCATAAATATAGTTGTATTTGCTGTAAAAGTAAAAAAATAGACCAATTGAAACTTGAGTAATGTGCGTGCTCAAAAACATAAGTCAACCATTTGCAATCTGAGAGTGCTTCTAAGTTTCTTTAATCATAATTTTATTCCCTAATTCCTTAAGAACACTAAAAACGTAAAAACACATATAAAGTGGGATTTATTCGCCAATAGAAAATGAAGTCTAATCTCCGATACGTATATGCCCATTAGGACCAAAAGGGTAACTTGTGTGTTTTTAAATTGTTAAGGAAAATAAAAAAGGAAGAAATTTATTCAATGAGAATGAATTTATTCTATATAACTAATAAATTTCTTTGGATCAATTTTAGCATTATATTCTAACAGAGTGAATTTTTTTCAATAACTTAGAATTATTTTGGAACTGAATAATTAGCATATTCTCTCTGTCCAATATAACCCGAGAATGAAGCAGTTTCGTTTGGAAACATACTTAGAGTTTTTAACTATTAATTACTTATTTTTATTAGTATTGAATTAAACAGCTTTGTCGTATCATTTTAGATTTTAGTGTTACTGAGTTTTCATCTGTCCCTAATTTTACTGATGACTTCTTTGCAAACTTGAGAACTTTTTAAAGTGATATCTTATTATTTCACTCATTTATAGTCTTTTGTGGCTAAATCATCTAGTTTCTAAGATATATAATTTGCAATCGGTGATTATTTTCCTTTCTAAAGAGTAATCTTTTTTTTATTTTCTTTTACTTCTTAAATATTATCTACGTACAAAAACTTATTATTATGTAAACAAACATAATAGAGTAACTCAAATTTTTGTTAGTTAATAAATAAAAAATTATGAACAGTTTTCAAAAACTGTTCATACAGATATAATGATATAAAATTTGAAAATTGATTTTTCTTGGATTGATTGAATTATTTAAGACGCACAACAATTTTTTAAGACTGTGAAAAATTCGTATGAAGCACTAGCGAATAAGTTTTATGCTTTATCTTCTACGATGACCGATTAATTTGTCTGAGTAAGATTCAAAACTGCTGACAACTGTTACGAGTTTTCAGTTGAAGAGTTATGAATACCATTTTAAATTTCTTTTTAATGGATGATTTTTCCTAGAATATTTAAACACTGCATTTATATGAGAGTTTAAATATTTATTAAGCAGTGTTTTATAGCTTTTCTAGAAATATATTCTAAAGTAGCTAGAAAATATGCGTAATGAACAGAATACTAATCTGCAAAATTTAATTGAAACTGACTTGGTACGAAAGCTTGTTACGAAAATTGAAATTTTGTGATCGTCAAAAAGTAGTTGTTTTGCTCCTTGGCGAATAAAATTAAAAACGAAGGCATTCACTTAATGGAAGCTTTTAAAATTTTCCTGTATGATTGCTTTGAATTGAGGAACTATATTAAAGGGTTTATGAAAAGTAATTTTTATAGGTAATGGACTAAATGGAAAAAGAGTTTAAAAACATATATTACGCTGAATGATAAATTCTCGGATTGAATATTTCGAAAACTTATTTTAAGAGCTTGAATGGAGATTCTTGAATTCTCGAAATTATAAATTAATTTATTTAAAATATTTTATGAAGATTTATTTTATCTCCAAAAAATATTTAATATAAAATTTTAACGATATGAAATAATATTTTTCCCCTCGTTGAATTATTGTCTGTTTTTACAGAATTATCTTAAGTTACTATGATTCGGAATGTACTTCCACAAGAAAAAAAAGTCAAAAGAATACAAAAATCTGAATGTTAAATAATTAATGTTCAGAATGTTTTATGAATGTTGTTTTCAAATCATTCCGAGGAAATAATGGCTTTATCCTCAGTTTTTGCGGCTGTTTCCTATATTTATTGAAACCAACTTCAGCAAACTATCCATAATGTGTTCCATATACAGGGTGTCCCAAAACAGTGAAACAAGCGTTTAGTTCCTTAAATATTGATTTTAGACATATACTTCCAACTACAAAGTTTCGTCAAATATAGTAAGAATTTGTATGGAAATAATTTGATTTCTACGGGGAGTGATATTAAAAAGTTACAAAAATAAAATTTTATACGGCTATAGTGCAAAAATGTCAATTAATAAAATGCTCTTACATTCATCTATTCACATACAAAGTTGCATGCATCTATCTACAAAATTTACAGAGATATAAGAAGACATATTTATTGACTGACACCACTTTTCCATACCCCTAACTACTGTTTGATCCAGTCTTTAGATGTAGATTTTAGGAATAATATACATGTTTGAATAAGTTATTTAAAGGTCGGAATCAGGAAAAAATTTCTTTGTTAACTCTTGTTAAATCTATAAAATAGACAAATAATACATTAATTGAAATATTTACAGAAGTAGTTCATCTTGTAATTTTTGAAAAACATCCATGGTGATATATCAGCAACGACAGCTCATCTGTCAGAAACAGGAAGTGCTATAAAAATATTACTAGAATACAACTGAATTACAATTTTTCATAAATAGCTTTACTTTCAACTTGTCCAAACTTGTAGTTGTAATTACCTGAATTGTATTTTAGAAAATTACAGTTCTCTTTACAGTCCGAATACATAGTAACCAGCTAAGTTCCCGTTGCGACAACATGAAAGTGAATTACAAACCTAAAAACAGTCAATGGAAGAAAAATCCAGTTCTAACTAAGTTCAAAAACCGAAAGGATAGCTATTCGCCTTCGCCCATTATGTCACTTAGTTGTACGTGATGAGTGAATTTTGGTGCTTTCCAAAACTATTTTGTGTGCAGCCCCATCCTATGTTTCTTACTTTTTCATTCAGTTTCTGACTTTTTTTTCTCGTTTTTATCTTTTTTCGTTGATAATCGAACTCTCACAGTGGAAGGAAGGAAAGGAAATAAGAATAAAAACGAAAATACGAATTTTTAAATAATTTTAATGACAGCTAAGGGACATAATGGGCGAAGGCGAATAGTTATTCTTTCTGTCTTTGAACTTAGCCAGAATTGGATTTTCCGATGCTCATGTTTTGCGCTAGGTCAACTAATGTTCTTTCCCTCCTTTAATATCACCCCTGGTTCGCCTTCGTGTTCTTGATTTTTTTTATTTCTCTTTCATTGGCTGTTTTTATGTTTCGGATTCCCTTTCATGTTACCATAACGGGACCTTGCCTGGTTACTACATATCTGATTTCTGTTGTTAAAAGTCACTCACCGAAAAAAAAACCTTGCAATTTTTTAAAATACAATTTAGATAACTACAACTACAAGTTTAGACTATTTGAAGGTAAAGCTATTTTTGAAAAATTTTATTCCAATTGTATTCTAGTAATATTTTTATAGCATTGCTTGTTTCTGAGCAGAAGAGCCGTCACTACTGATATATCACCGTGGATATTTTTCTGAGGTTCACAAGATGAACTATTTTCTTAAATACTTCAATTGATGTATTATTTGGCTGTTCTTTAGATTTAACAAGAGTTAGCAGAAACAATGTTATTTCCCGATTCCGCCCTTTAAATAATTTATTGAAATATGTATATTATCTTTAAAATGTACATCGAAAGACTGAATCAAAAAGCAGTGAGAGGTATGGAAATGTGGTCTAATTCAATATATAACTTTGTCTTCCTATTTCTCTGTAAGTTATGCAGATAAAAGCTTGAAACTTTGTATGTGAATAGATGAGTGTACGAAAAACATTCTACTAATTGACATTTTTGTTTTACGGAGGTCGCATAAAAATTTAAATTTGCAACTTTTTGTTATTAATCCTCTTGAATACCAAAGTAGTTTCATACAAATTTTCACCTTATTTGACGAAACTCTGTAATTGAAAGTATGTGTCTACGATCAATATTTCAGGAAATAAATGCTTGTTCCACTTTTTTGGGACACCCTGTATATAATTAGGGGAATATACACATAAACTAGGGCTGCATTTAGTTGATTTGAGTGGGGTCACATGGATTTATGTCTGGAAAAATGAATTCAGAAGCATTATTACTGACCATATTTTGTCTGTTGC
The DNA here is from genome assembly GCA_013235015.1 of Araneus ventricosus. Classification (NCBI taxonomy): domain Eukaryota; kingdom Metazoa; phylum Arthropoda; class Arachnida; order Araneae; family Araneidae; genus Araneus; species Araneus ventricosus. The sequence continues at coordinate 640,093 of BGPR01000242.1, forward strand.
AACTTCTTTGAAAAGATAAATACGGATCTATTAACAAAATAATGGGTCTATCCGCAGAAGTCGTTGTCAAAACTTTGGTTCGTAACTAATAATATTTCAGATATCCAGATAGATAATATTGGAATTCTATTGAGAGCTTGTGGGGTAATCTAGTAACACATGCTTATCAAGACAGGAGAAGACATTTAGTCAAAATTAACTGTGTCCACGGAAGTTTGTGTATTTGAGTTTATTATAATTAATAGCGAGTCTAAAAGGTTATTAAATATTGGTTTATGCATTATTATATTATTTTTATTATGCATTATTATATTATTTTTATTATGCATTATTGTATTATTTTTATTATGATGGCCTCGAAGTTTTTACACAAGTCGAAATAGTACTTTTTGTATAATTGCTTCATTTTTGTAATAAAAGGCTCATAACTATATTTCGTTGACTATTATTATTATTAGCATTTAAATTTTATGATAGTATTAAAATGCATTTCCTCTCTTCTGAGTTTAAATTTATGAATAATTTAAAACTAGTTTGGTGATCTTGAAGTTTCTATAAGCGGTGTAGTAAAAATAACGAAATTGCTTAATCGAGGATTAGGATGAAACGAAAATAAAGAGAAATAAGTTGTTCTCCAACTACGAATGATACTGGTGTATAAAAAGCAGAACTTTCCGTTAGAGATCGTATATGAGGTACTTTTCAAAAAAGAAAGATATGAAATTTGGAAAAAATATCGTTGATTTCTTATTTCTTGTATTGTTTGAGTTGTTGAATTAACGTCCTATTTCTAAGCTATGCAACAACTTTTGGGGATTATTTAACTGGGTCAGACACCAAGGACGACCCCTGAACTTCCAACCCCCTCTCCAAATTTACAATTAACACTATAAGAAGCGCGTTGAACATATGACAGATTTAATGTGCACCAGGCTAGCTGCGCATGAGACACGTAGCATATGCTTGCCTGGCACATGGACAACGATCTTTCCATTATCATTCTGGGATTAGGAACAAGGAACCTTGGTCCACTATGCACGTAAAATACTAAAACAATATTGACTATTGACTTGTATAAATATAAAAGACCATAACGATACCGAAAATATTTCATTAGACATTTAAGTCAGTTTCTAAATAATTTATACTTGTTTTTTATTATAAACTATGTGAGTCAAATTTAAATATTGTAACTAGTATCAAATTTCTAAATAGGACAGAAAGAAAACTTAAGAAAAATCCGTTTCCATTTTCACACACTTGCAGCTTAATGAAACCGTAGATCTTTTTTTTTAAATCGACTACCCGTCTTAAAAACTGTAAAATCAGACCCGATATCTTATTGATCACATGGAGATAAAGGTTTCCATTCTCTGCAATGAGTTTCGGTAGATTTTGATTTCTGCCTTTACTGAAGATAAACAATAAGACTAGAAAGGGGAAGAAAAAAATACTGTAAACTTTGATGGGAATTTTGAGAAAATTTTCTTTCAGCGAGTCTCTCCGACAACCGTTTTCCTGACAGAACTTTTCACAACTCATCTCGGTACTTGATTTGTGATCCAATTTATTCGACACCGTCTCGAAAGTAAAATGAAAAGAGGCGTTCACGAGTCCATCCGTTTTACATTAAGAACAAAATCAACGAAGGCAAGTGAAGGGTCTTTTGTTCGTCGCCCGGATACCGAAATAATTAGTTTTCCGTTGCTGATTACGCTCGACCCTGCTGAGAATAACCGTCAAGTCTGATAATTATCTTGTATTCTAAACATCACATGGGTAACACGGGTTCATACAGAGGGTCTTTGTACCCGTAGCTAGAAAACTGAATGCTTCAAGACACGCGTTCAACTGGCTTCCATTTACTTTGATCTCAAATGGACAATGTAGACTCACTGAGCATAAAAGGTGTGAATAATGAGATAATGACAATTTTTTAAGTATTTAGGTTTTCACTGAGACTTGTTTACGCGGAGAAATGCGTCTGTTTGAATCCATTTGGCATAGATATTGTGGAGTATATGAGTTTCCTTCAACAAGGCAAATGAGTAGCTTGGTAGTTTCTCGGATATACTATAATCCAAAATTTAACTATGCTACGGTGTTTTCTATAAGGAAGCAGAAGGGATGATATGTGTAACTCAGAAGTCCGGAGAAAAAACTTTGTATTTGTATTCGAAAGAAATTCTTAAATTTAATTATTTGTGCATGCTCTGTAAAAAATAATTCCTTTTTTGTCAAGTCAAAATCTGTTTCGAATATTTTCATGTGTCTATTATAAGTGTTAATTTATAAAGAAATAGTTCTTTTGGATTCCAAGTGATTGATCTCTAATAAATCTAACAAGATAAGAGTTCGATTAATAGGAATAAATTTCATTGTGCGATTCATCTAGAGAAATTGAATTCGGTAAAATTAAATCTTGACATCTTCGGTGAAGTCTATCTTTAGGTCTTGGTTGGCTAAGAGTAGCCTGAGGAGAAGTCATGAATTGAAAGTTAAAGTAAATAGAAGCGCAGATTGCAGTACTAGAAAGCATCAATAAGAGGTGTTTCAAAGTAGTTACGACTGTGATTTTTCTTTCAAACTTAGAATTGTTTTTGAAAGCCAGAAAATGTTTCAAGAGAAATTATGAACTGTGGTTATAAATGGCTTGTGTAAAAAGGTTTAAGATTTTATTTTTGTCAAAATAAATAAATAAATAAATTTCCTTATTTAAAGATTCAAATGTAGTTTTTCTTCTTTTTAAGAAAGCAAGAGTCAATTATTTCTTCGTTGCATTTGTTTGAAGAAAATTTAAACACATTGGTGAACAAAACTTAAGGACGGATGTTTCGATAAAAAAAAGAAGCAAAATTTAAATTCGAATGCTGCAGTTTGTGGGAATTTTCTCGAAGGCGTCGAAATACTAATCAAGATAGAGATGGATATTTTGTATTGCAAAACGTGGAAGTCAAGTTACGACATGTAAACAATTTTTTAGCAGTCAGTGCATGCACTTTCTGAGCGCTGGGCTTCCTGCTGCTTTCCATTTTAGGCAGTAGGAAGAGTGTTGCACCTTGAAAAGTAAAATCATTTTACCGAAATATTATTTAGATTGTTTCATGAGCGAACGGATGATTGGAAAGTAGCAGAAAGGACGACAAGTAACAGATATTGTCAAGGAATTTGATAAAAGCTTGCTTTGCAGTTTTCAGATTTTGGGCAGCATTTCAAAGAGGTGGACAGTATAGCAAGCGCATGATAAGAAGTTATCCTTGCAGTACAATTGTCCATGATGATCGGTATAACGTTCTAAAAGTAAAAAGTAACCCACACAACACAGCTGGTCAAACTGCAAATGAATTCTGCTCATTCACAGGAAATGGGAAATATCGAAAAATTGTTGTAACATTTTTCAGAGATACAGGACTATATCCCAGAACACTTTTTCTGGGTGCCCCACTTACGAAATGTAGTGCCTATTTACAATTGTCTTGTCTGCATTCACCATTAGCCAGAGGGCGAATATTCGGTTTATTATTTTTCTGTTAGCAGTAGATATGGTATGAAATTAATAGTAGTTATAGTTCAGAAAATATTCAGGAAAGAGACCATAATGGTGCTTGTAGCATCATGGTAAGGTCAAGCATCATAATCAATGGCCGCGAGTTACGACATGTATTGGAAACGGAATGTTCGACTTTTTCCGCACTGACCCAAAAGATAACTATATGTTAATGAATGCTACTGTGCGCTGTCTCAGTATCAACGGTGTGCAAAATTGCCTGGACAGAGAGAGTGCTCATCGTATTATATGGGCAGCACGTTAACCTGATATGAATCCCATTGAAAATACACGGGTGATTTTGGGGTGATGCCTTGCTGCTTGCCCATGTCCTCCAACAAACAAGCTATCTCTCATCAATTGGAGTGAAAGATGAGTGGGAAAAATTCCACAAAAAATCTTCCTTGATCTTTTCTGTCAAAACATGGCATGACGTGGACAGTTGCATTGAACTGCCTGGTAGACATCTTTTTACCGATAGGCCTCTCTGGATTTCTTGTCGCGATTACTTTGCATCCTTTTTTATTGTCCTGTTTTTTGGTCAATATGCATCTTTTCCTCAGGCACTCTTTTCAACACTTTCAGTAATTTATCTCGCATTTATCTCTCTTTTTTAACATTTGCCATGGGATTTTTAAAACATGGGCATTTGTTCATTACTATTAGACTCTGTCTACCAAGGTACTTTTTTGTTTTTAAAATCTAGTTCATAAACAATGTCTAGAAAATTATAGTGTCTATTTAGTTTGGTCTTTATTTATATTTAAAAGTTTGTCTGTGTTATTGCTGTTAAATCATTTCTAAGGGTTGAGAAGCTTACATTTCGTATCCTTTGGAATAAATTTTCTAAATTATATTAGGGTCGAGGTAGCTAGTGCTAAGATCTCGATTTCGGGGCCGGAGGGTTCCATGTTGGAATCCAGATTCCACGAAATATCCCCGTATGTGGTACTTGTGCACATTAAATCTGACGTCGTTTGTCAAACGTCCTCCCGCTAGTGTGGTGCGGAGGCTTGTCGTCCTCGTCATCTGACCGTCGTTCAAAATTTCGAGGTATGTCCCCCCAAAAAATCCAACGTGTTGCTTCAAAACGAGGCATTAATACAACTAAACTAAACTATTTTATATTACCAGTATCCTGAGAAGTAAAGGTAATGGTTTTGTGTACTAGTATTTAAAAGTTTTGCTTCATAATTTCTCTTTAAAAATGGTTTTGATGATACTGTCTCTAATTCTTCCGAGACGCCTATGTTTCAACAGAAAGGATAAACGTTTAATTTAAAATATTAATTAAAGCTCTAACACTTATGTGAGACCTCAAGTAAGACTCAGAAATAAAGTAAGCATTTTTTTGTTTTCTATTCATAATCATAGCAACAACAACGAAAGTGCAAAATATGAATGTAAGAAGGATTTTTTTTAAATTTCACTTTGCATTAAATAAAATAACACTTTAACTCTATAACAAAATTTAAAAAATAATGCACAGGGTGATAAAGAAAAGTGTAAATAAATAAATAAAAATAAATAAATACTACAAAATTTATTATCTTACTTTATACATTAAATTTATTACTTAATTATTTTATATACTTAAATTTATTATATTATTATTAAAAATTGAGAGCAAAGTTATCCTTTTTTATGATTTTTCTTCTTTTTTCTACTGAAAAGTAATCCAAAATTTCAAAGCTTCCGAAAATTGTTTAAAAAACCTGAAAAATAAAACGAACACAAACATAACGTCTATATCTTCTCCCTCATAATTCACCTGATGCAACACAAACGAGTTAGATTGAAATGGTCGTTAGTCAAATAAGCATTTGCTAGAACGAATCAAAGATCAGTGCATATAAATTTTCAGTGATCATCGTAAATTTTTAAACCCAAACAAACGCAGCGCGTGAAAGGCACTTGGTAAATTTAGATTTCAGGAAATTCCATGATTAATAGCGATGTTCGAATTTTATGGCTTTGGTGTTTTAAAAAAACTCCTCATCTCTCAAGAATTACTTGCCACATCAGGTGTCATTCATCAAGATAGTTCTTGAGAGATGAGGAATAAGTAACCGCGTTGAAGCATGCAAATTTGCGAAAGGGACTATTACTAATAGAAATGTATCGCAACTGTTATTGATACATCTGATTATTAAATCCGATATTCGCCAAAATTCATTTTAAAAAGTTGTCTATCTAGAGTACTCTAATCGTTTATTGCAGAAATCACATGAGTCAATAATATCAAAATGCTTGGAGCTTTGAAAGAAACGGATTAATTTTTAAATCAATGTTTAAATTGCTTTTCCCTGGTAGATTTTATATACCTATAATGTGACTTTATTTTACTCTTGTAATTTCTTCACTTATTATTCACATACCCATTTGAAATGTAAAAACAGCATAAACGCAATTTTGAGAAAAAAATTACCCTTGTGGTTTTCTGAAATTAAAGATTCAATTATCTTATTAAAAGATAAATTACACTGCCTTATTTTTGGACTATGAAAATAGCAAGATTTCCATGGCTGTATAATGAGCATCCAAAACTTTCATAAAACACTATATAATACACATTAAATGTACTCACTTTTTTTATCACCGTCTTATATATTAGTTTCTTATATATTATAAATATATTGCCTTACTTTGAGGAGCGAAAACTTGGTCTTCCCCAGTTTCATTTTCTAACTAATTTTAAGGTGCCTCAACATTGTATTTAAAGCATACTATGAAACCCTTTGCAAAATATTGCGAATTAAAGCAATTATTTCCCATGCTTTCACCTTTATTATTTCTAATTGGTTTAATTAAACATTTTATTTCATAGTAATAGAGAATTAAAAAACCCACTTTAAAGCATTTTGATTTTAATTTTCTAAGGAAATCAAGAATGTTAATAATAATCGAGAGGTTTAAGTTAAAACATGAAATTTTAATAGGTATTCGTAAGTTTATTTTATGAGTTCCTATAGGCTTAATAAATAAAAATTTATTGTTTGTTATATTTTAGTCTCTGGAAAACTGAATTCCCTTGAAATGAGAGTAGAGAAAACTAAGTACAACTTCTCCCCATCAAATACTATATACGGAACATAAGTACAATTATAAAAATAAAGATCAACAGTCAGAATGAATAAATTAGTTAACTAAAGAAAGCAGGTAGATGAAATGTCTTTCCACTAAACATTAAGTTAACTTATATATTTGAAGTTGAAAGGGCTTATATGCAATGAAATTACGATACTATAATAAAAAAATAATCCTGTAAACTCTCATTGTTTAATTAATTCGAGTTTGGGTTTACCATCTAGGATAACTTGAGATTAATATTTAATAAATTAAAACTCAATTATTGCATGTTTGTCTATTCAATTTCTTTCAAGACTTTTAATTAATATTTAGACAATCTGCTGCTAAATGCAGATATCAGGTTAATTGGCTCTGTCATAAGACAGAAGTTGTTTCGTTAATGTCTTTAATTCTCGAAACCATTTATCTCATTTGCTAAATCATTTTTAGCAGCAATATTAACTCGTCTTAAAATTAACCATTTAGAGATTTTTGAATTCATTAAGATGCCTTTTGCATTTATTTCTTTATACAAATTAAAATGAAATATATATAGTTAATGATTGAGTTGATATTTGTTTCTTTCTTTCTTCTACAGGTTCTTTAAAACTAATACCATTATTCTGGAATTAGAAAGAGTTTAATCTTTTTAAAATTTCTTTTGATTCAGAATTATTTATATTTAAGTCAAAATCTTTTTGAAAAAAATAAATAAAACATTTGATAACGAAATTGTGACTGAAGCTTTTATATTACTAAATTCAGAGTAAGTACAATATAAAATAGCGCCAACACCATATAAATAAAAGTATTAGGACACTTTTATTCCCAGTGCAGTGTACCAATCTTGTTCCAATTATTGATTTAAATATTTTTCGGGATTCTCCATGTGAAATATGCGAAAACTGTTTAAAATGACAATATATATATATATATATATATATATATATATATATATATATATATA
>BGPR01000242.1:647685-701945 GCA_013235015.1 Araneus ventricosus
ATATATATATATATATATATATATATATATATATATATATATATATATTATGTAAATCTAAAGGATAAAGAAATTGTTTTCTAAATATAGGGTTAATTTTCTCTACTGTCATTGAAACTGAAAATTTCCTTTGCGGGTACGAGTTAATGATTGCAGATATGTTTAAGATATATTTATAACCCGGTATAGAGTGGATAAGTATTTCATTGATTTGTGGAAGTAATTAAGTTTAATGGGAATTCCGAGAATTACATAAATTTTGAATAAATTAAACTTTCTCAGATTTACAAAGAAAACATGCTACTGGCATAACTTAGGAGATAACTCATTCTAATTATAGAAGACCGTCATGCCAATTTACTATCATCCATACGAAAGCGTTTTTTTTTTTATTTTGGCAAATTTCGACTAAGTTTTTTGCACAGAAATTGAATTGCTTTATATTTAATGGAAGTGCTATTACGAGATATATTTCTGTAACTTCTTACTTACCTACATAATTTGCCTTTTCTTTCTGTTCTAACATAGGTGATAAAAGTGTAGGAGATACATACAATATCACAATAAACCCAAATTCAGGCACAGTATATTGCTCCATTTCTGTAGTTGAGCAACGGAGAGTGGTGGAAGTGTGTGAAACATTCACCAAACGTTTCATGTATAGGCAGAAAATAAGATTTCGATGACTTCTTTAAAAACATTTATAGATTAAAGCAGACTTGTGGATTGCTTTTTTATGGTCCAAGGTCTCCATCATCTTGAAAAATGCAATGTTTGTCGTTTCCTGCGTTGTCATGACGCGATGACTGATTTCATTTAGTGTATATGTTTATTTTTTTTCTTTCAAATGTTGAAGAAACATTGACGTGATCACCTTAAAAAAGTGACTTTCAAACATCTATTTTTACCTTATATAAATGTAACGTTTAAAACTATTGCTTGGATTTAACAAAAAGAGAAGAATTTAACATTTATGATGATGTTCCATAAACATTAAAATATATGAAGTTCTAATATTCATTTAAGTGTTTTTGAAATTTCGTAAAAACAAGAAAAAAATTCTTTCTATGAAAATTAATTTATTCTGTTTAACGGACAGATTTATTTGCATACATTTTAGCGTTATATTAAAACGTGTGAATTTTTTTATTGCTTTGAAGCTGCATGATCAATATAAGTTTGCAATTCAGCATAACCAGCGCATGGAAAACGTGTAGCTTGAAAGCATAATATAGAGTCTTCTAAAGATTAATTCATCACTTTACTTAAATTGAATTAAACGTAGCTTTCTTCTAATGTCAGATTTTAGAGTTTAAATTTCACCCATGCCTATTTTAATAGACATCAACTTCTCAGCAGTTTTCAATCGAAACTGTCTAAAGTTTTATTTTGTTCCCCCCCACCACCACCACTTGTTTCACTCATTTATATTTTTTGTATTTTCATGATTTATTTTAAAATCATAACCTTAGTAGCTGGTGATTATAGTCTTTCTAAAGAGTAAACTTAATTTTCTTTTACTTCTTGAATATTAACGGCATAAAAAAACTTCTTATTTGAAAATAAACATAATTGAACAACTCAAATTTGTAAATCATTCATACTGTATTTAAACGTATTTAATAACTGTTCACAAAAATATAATTATTTAATGCTCGATGATTTTCTTACAGAACAATATATTATTTTAGTTAAATTTTCGGAAATATTCACATTAATCTCGAAACAAGGAGCAACATGTTTGATATTCTTCGATGACTGGTTAATCATCTGAGTAAAATTCAGAAGTGCTTACATTTTATTGCGGATTTTAAGTTGGAAAATTGTAAATATTATTTTAAAGTCTTCTTTTTTGAATAATATTTTCTAGAATATTTAAACACTGAGTTTTATAAACGTTAAAATATTTATTAAGCAATATTTTATAGCTTTTCGAGAAAGATATTTTAAAGTAGCTAGAAAATATCCGTAATATAAAGAGGAGAATGTAAGTCTGTAGAAATTTAATTGAAACTGACTTGTTATGAAAGCTTTTTATCTGAATTTGAAATTTTGTGATCGTTAATAAACAACTGTTTTGCTCTTTGATGAACAAAGTTAAAAACAAAAGCATTCACTTAATGGAAGCTTTTAAAATTTACCTATATGAATGCTTTGAATCGAGAAACGCTATTAAAGGTTTTTTTAAAAAGTAATTTTTAAAAGCTACGGAATAAATGATAAAAGATTTTTTTAAATACATTTTCGCTGAATGACAAATGTTCAGATTGAAAATTTCGAAAACTGATTTTTAAAGCTTCAAAGGAGATTGTTGAATTCATTCAGTTGGTAAATGAATTTCTTCGAAATATTTCAGAAGGACTTATTTCATTTCCAAAGAAATATTTACGATAAAATTTCTATCGATATGAAATAAGGAAAAAACCTTCTTGTCTTCATTGAATCGTTGTCTCAAATCACAGAATCCTCACAAATCAATGAAACTATAGCTTTGAATGTGGATCCACTACAAAAAGTTGGAAGGAAAGAATGTGAAGGTTTGATAATTATTTTTCAGGTTGTTTGAAATTATTCTACGGAACTGGTGTTTTTTTCCTTTTGGGAGTTTTTGCGGCTTTTTCAGATTTTTTTTATTTTAACTTGAATAAAATATTGTTAGAGTTTGTGCATACTTTAGCATCAAAATTGTATATGATCATCAATTCCTATATCCCATTTTCTTTTGTTTTTGAATAATTGCACACATAATATAAGGTGCTTTGTATGCCTCAAAACTACGAAATGGAATGTCTGCTGAAAAAATTTTGAATATGCATTTAACTGTGTTTTATAAAAATAAGCGTTTGGAACTTAGCTCAATACCTTGTTTTTGCTAATAAAATTCTATAAATGAACTAGATACATAATCAAAGAATTTTACAACTTTCCTTTCACCATTTTATATTAATAAAATAAAATTTGTTAAATGAGGATAAAGGCTTTACTTCTAAAAATTTGAAAGTTAAAATTTTTGCTAATATAATTCATGTAGAAAGTACTTTTATTGATTGATTTATGCACTGAATTGTAGTTTTCTAAATTGTAATGAATCTTTTAATTCAAAATTGCTGTGTTATTTTTAAGGAAGTCATTTTTTGTGCATTCTGTCGCTTGAAATGGAAGTGCGTTCTAGCACTTGTGAAAAGAATGATGTCAAACTCTAAGAGCACTCCATCTCTCTTTCAGACTGCATACAATAATACACTATTGTGTCTAACGCAAGAATTTAACACCGTCAGGTTCTGAAACCTGCCATTTTTGTGCATTCTGTCACTTGAAATGAAATTGCGTTCTATCACTTATAAAAAGAATGATGTCAAACTATAAAAGCACTCCATTTCACTTTCAGACTATATGCAATAATACACCATTGTGTCTAACGCGAGAACTTAACACTATCAAGCTCTAAAGGCTGTCAAGCATATATCCTCACTCATATCCGTAAGTCTCAAAATTCCATGTGTCATGTGCAGAAGAGGACTGCGATATCGTTTACTTTAGTTAAATGTTTTTCTTCAGATTGCAGCCTCTAGTCTTCGCGTTTTCTTCATATGAGCCTCTGCTTCTGGAGTCTTAACTTTTAAGAAACTGTCAGAAAGTTATCCAATACCAATGCCGGCTAAGGTCGGTAATTTTAAATATCACAGCTATAATTCTTTCACCCCGTCTTAAATGTAAAGGAAATTGGCAATAATTAAATATATCTTTATTATAAATGAATCATTTTAAATTTTTTTAGCTTTTATCTCAGTAAAAATAGCTATTCTATACTGGAGATTTATTTTATATTTAAGTCAAACTCTATACATTCCGTTTCCTTTGGTGCATTTGGTGAAAATTCTTTCATTTATTCAAAATACACTTTTTTTTTAAATTCAATTTTTCGGTGGATCATTTTCAACAGTTTTTGAAGGTTTCATTATGATGTTTGTAGAATTTTTGAAGTCAAGTTAGAAAACAATTATATTTTACTGTGAATTAATAAGAATTATATAAATTGTTATTCAGTTATAATTAACTAATATTACACAATTAGAATATAATCATATTTTGTTGCAGTATATAACGGAATTATTTTTTATGCATCGGTAACTAAAAAGTATCATTTTAATATATTGGGTTGAGTAATAATTCATGAGTGTTTTTCAAATTTTCAAATTTATTTTTTTTAATTCCTCTTGTCGTTTGACGAAGAAGATCGTTCAATCGCTTTTCACTTTGTTTTCTTTGAAGCGCGAAAACCATTGGCAAGCGGTACTTTGATGCATTGCTCCTTCTCCATATGCAGCACAAACCTTACGAGTAGCTTCGGCTGTCTAACACCTCGATTAAACGCAAAAAGCAAACAGTGTCAAATATGCTCAATTTTATCCACTTGACATTCCATCTTAATGATCTGAAAATATCAAAAATCAATAAAAAAAATCAATAAAATTAAGGAACTCAAATTCACTATCTTCTAGAACATTAAATTCTCTTTCAAATAATATAAAACATTTTGCCGCAGTGTTTTCTCTGCCTGCATTTTTGAATTTGAAAGAAAGACGTCGAGAAAAAACTGATTTAAAGAATCCATAATATTTATTATAATGAATTATAAATCGAAGACTATAAAGTAGAAAATAATTAAAATTAAAAAATACTACTTTCTAGTACACTAATAAAAGCGTGTTTTTAAAAACTCATTTTATCAAATTTATTATCATAGCAATTTTTTTAGTTGAAAACCGCTGCACTGATTAATTTTCTAAGGATGTCACATTTTTCAATTTCGTTTTGATTTCTTTGAGTAGTTTTCGAACGACTTTGCTCGAAAATAAATTAGTTTAGTTGTTAAGAAATTAGATAATCCTTTTTGAAACAATTAAATCGATAGCTTTAATTAAACGAAACTCTTAATTATTTATGCTCTTGAAGTGGAAAGTATCATAGAAACTCAAGATATAAATGAACTGCTTTAAATTATAAGCTAAAATAATGCAGAGATTGTTTATATAGAAATATACTGCTTGTATCTATTTATAATGATTTAGACTATGTAATGACTATTTTCCTTGTATTTTGAATTAATTTACGAAATTAAAAATTATGTGTTTGCAGATATAGAGACAGTTATATATACAGTTTGTTAAGTAAATTATTTTAAAATTATCACATTAATGTAATTCTTATAATCTAATTCCAACTTTATTACAAGGCTTTTCAAATTAGTCACATTTGAGTTAAATTATCACTGGGAATAAAATTATGATTTTATGGTAGTTCAACTCTGTCTGATAAGTGGACATAGTTAAAGAGATTGGCGTTTCAGACAATATGCTTATTTGAATTAGAATGCTTTAAATAGATCTTTGGAAACTTTTATGCGCTGGTTCTCTAATTCATAATGGATGCTTGAACAAATAGGTAAAAAAATATGTGGATAAGATTCACATGTTTGATTTATCTGAATTAATATCAGTATAATGAGATTACATTCCAAGTTCAAACAATGCCTTCTATCCAGCTCTGTAATTTATTTTAAAATAATAATCCCTGAAGCAGGATGTTTCTGTAGGACTGAATTCGTAAACACCCTATTGGTTCAAGATATTCTACGATATCTCCACGATGTTGCTACGATATTCAGAATGCCGCGCAACATCGTAAAGATATCGTATGAATATTGCAGAGAATCTTGTGCTGGAAGAGCACGTTTGAAGAGATGTGTCTTAATTAGGAATATAATAGTTAGTAAATAAGAAATACGAAATTAACAATAAACATTGGCAATTACATAATGCTTTATGTATAAAGAAACATTTGTGATTACTTTGTAAGACCAATGCCGGAAATTAAGGATCATGGAAAATCTTGCGATCCTTTTTTATTATTGAAACCAAGCGGAAATTTTTATCTTTATTGTTCTTTCAGGTAAAAACTAATTTCAAAAGTTTTTTTTAATATGATTCCATAAACCTTTCTCCTTCAGTTTAACAAAAAATAGGATTAAACGGATTCTGTAATTAAATCATTCGGCTGGTCATGACATGGAAGAAGACGACAAACATTTCGTTTTTGAAGATTATGGAAACTCTGAACCATAAAAGGGCAATCAATCAGTCTGCTCTACTCTTTGACGGCATTTTTAAGACAGCCATCGGAATCTTATTTCTTGCCTGCCCTTGAAACATTTGGGGAATTTTTTCCTACACATCCACCGCTCTATGGGTCTGAGTTACAGAAGAGAGTAACACACAGCCTGAAACTGTCTTCAGTGTAGTTTCAATTTTCCCTCCTACTTATTTTTACAATTTATTTTTCCCTGTTAAAGCAGAACTAGGGCAAATTCTTGAAGTAAAAAGTTCCTAACATACATGTCAAAGTCACATTTCTTTTAATGTAAAAATATGAATTTCTATACAAAGAACTCAGATGAAATTGACAAAGACAAAACTTTCAAATGGAAAGTGCCATTCTGGCATAACGTTATCTTTTATTTAACACTATTTCTTTTCTCACTTCGTAATTTATGTACAGTGACACACTTTCTTTGTCAAGCTGAGAGTACTTACATTATTACAAACTAAAATAACTTTCATTAAACAAAATTCATTTGACACTTCAATTAAATCTGTGCTTACTCTATACCGACTTTTAAATCCGATATAAATATGCCTGTAGTCATTAACCCCTAACCGCAGATGATACTTTTATTTTAAGTGGTGTTGGAATTCAGTCAACAGTATATTGAAAAAATATCGATTTTTCCTTTGAATTTTTATAAAATTTACACCTTACTTTCATTTGTATATATCAGTTGCTCAAATTTTTTGCATGTTTGATAAGAAGAATCTCGTAGAAAAGTTTTTAGACATAGATAACCATGTGGTATCGTCGGCATTTTAAATTATATTCATCATGCGTTTTATAATATGAAGGTGTCAGTCACATTTTCTTTATCAAAGGTGTCTTTTCTCACAAAGCTTTAAAGTTAAATATGAATACTCTTTCTGAAGGAATGTAAATAAAAATAGAAGTACAAAGGAATAATTCCATTTGCATTGAATCCGTATGAACTAAAGTAATTAATAATTAACAGTCAAATAATTGTTAATCAATTGAATTAATGACTAATTTATTTTTCATTTTAAATTATAAATAAACTGAAGAATAAATGAAAAAGGCTTACTTCACTAAAATTCAAAAATCTCTAAAATAGTTCAATTTAAAGCCGTAATAATATTGCTGTTGAAAATAATTCAACAATTGAGCTATAAATGGTCTTGAGTACTCAATATTTAAGGGAAAGGATTGCGATCTTATGACAGACTTAATTAACTGGAAACATACACAGAGCAATTGCTCTAAATATTAATTTAAAGTATTGAAATAAATTCATTAGATATAAATGCAATAATTAGGTTTTAATTTCTTAAACCTTTACTCAAGTTATTCTAGATGGTAAACCCTAACTCGAATCAATGTAACAATGTGTCTTTACGGGATTAACTTTTCATTATAATTTTTTAGTTTGGCCACATACTAATGCTTTCAGTTTCAAATATGTCGTTAACGTATTGTCTAGTTGAACGGCATTTAATTTAATCCTTTTGTTTAGTTAATTATTAAATTAACATTTAATGATATGGATATAATGTTCCTCACATTGTATTTAATTGCAAAATAATCTATTTAGTTTCTTCTCCAAAAAAATGTAGCAAACAATCAATCTTTGATGTTGCAACCGAATCAAAACTTATAAAAAATATTCGTAGGTAAATAAAAATTCGTGTTTTTAATTCAGTCAAGCTATTATAATGAACACTCTTGTGTTCAATAAGCAGCTAAAACGAAAATGTTTTAGTGGTTTTTTTCTATTTCTTATTACCTGTGAATTAAATATAAAAGAACTAGAATTAAACTTAAAAAGCTTAAATGAATGAGATTAAACCAACTGGCGTTGTAAGTGCAGCTCACCTAGTCAATTAATCGAAAGAATTAAAGGAATCACAATTTATCCTATAAATTTTATTTTGTCATCGTTGACACATGCACTTTAATGAGTTGATCTAATTGTTCCAAAGCGTGCATTCTTTGGATGGCTAACGCAGAACTCAGCAGTTCAACGTTGAATTGTTCCAATTTTCATCTTTATGTGAACCTTCAATGTGGCTTGATCATCAAAGTTCCCTTTGTAAACTGCACTCTTTAGATGACACCGCAACAAGAAATCACAGGAAGTAAGATCAGGGGAAAGCGGTGGCCACCTACAAGGAATGGTACTGCTAGCTATCCATTCCTTTGTAAAAAACGATTTGTAAAAATACTGACGACAACTAGTGCATTTTGAATAGACATAAGTTGACGTCCTTTGGTACCAATTTCAATTGCCCATGAAAATTTCACTATTATGAGTGTAGCAGTGTAAACTCATTGAACCTCATGTAACAATGATGGCAAAATAAAATTTGTAGTGCAAATTGTGATTTCTGTAATTCTTTCGACCAGTTAGCTTGGCCAACTGTGTATAGCTCCATATTTCTAGTGGTGACGAAAATTGGAATGAAGTAAATATAAGTGTCATGGTCAGAATAGTAAGTAGACCAAATCTGGTTATGTTTAGCTCAACAATTTTTTTTTCAGTCGAATTTATAATTCGACCTCGCATGATTTTATGGCTATTCTGTGCTTTACCACTCTGTACACTTTTAAACACTTTTATTTGACTTGACTTGTTTCATGTTTGTAAAAATGGAATATTGTAATTAATTTTTCAATCGTTTCCTGTTGTTCTGTCATGTAAAATTCTACATCCTTGTGAGTTCTCGATGACAATACACTCTATTTTAATATTCTGAGAACCTAATTATTAATTAATAGATCGATTTCATTAAGTCTGAATCCATACCAGTGGCGCCACCTGGAAGTTAATTCGAGAAAAAATTAATTTCAAGATTCCATAACGTTTATAAGAATGAATTATAAATTAAAGGTTAAAAAGTAGGAAAGAAATAAAATAATTCTAGCTTTTTTACACTAATAAAAATGTTTGGTTGGATTTTTTGATTAAATTTATTAAGTTTAATGCCAGTTCGTCCGACTGAAATATAGTTGTATCGGATGAGCTACAGAAACAATAATTCAAAATGTTTTCTCAAAGAAATATCACATAAAAATATTTAAAATGGAATAAAGCATTAATTATTATGCAGAATAAAATATTTATAGATTGATTACAGCGAAAATTTTCAAAATAATAATGCATGAAACCACTGTCTTTACTTTTTAGTATGCAGTTAATTAAAATTGAGGAATCTTTCAAGGGGGATTAAATTCGAACCATATTAACCTGAGAGATAGTGTAAGACCGACACCATATCCTAGATCTTAAATATAATGTCTGACAAAAATAAGCAAATTCTCTTATTTCATAGACATTATTTTCTAGGCAACAAAAATACATATTTTCATTTTCTTTTGGAGCAACAAAGAATTACTTATTTATTGCATATTTCAAGGAAATAATACAATGCACATCAGTTATTATTTTATGGAAAACGATGTATCATAGCAACATTTTGAATTATTGGTTATACCCTAGTAAATACAAAACTAGTTATTTGCCTCGGAGAGCGAAATTCTCATACCCGAGGATTCTCTCCGAAATGAAATCTAACAGGCGCAATTCTCCGCTTAAACAAGTATCAGTGTAGACCTAAATACCGTGCATAATTGACATTATCTCATTATTCTCACCTCCTGTGCTTAGTGAGCCCATACTGTCCATTAGAGACCAAAGTAAATGGAAGTTTGTTGAATGTGTGTCTCGCTTCAGTTTTCTGGCTACGGATACAAAGACCTTCTGTCGAACCGTATTATCATGTTTAGAATACAGGATAATTTCTAGGCTTGACGGTTATTCTCATAAGCAGGGTCGAGTGTAATTAACGACAGAAAACTAAATACTTCGGCATCCGAACACAGAACAAAAGACTTCTCACTTGCCTTCGCTGATTTTGTTGTTAATAGGAAACGAAGGATTCGTGAATGCCTCTGTTCGCATTACATTCAAGACAGTGGTGAATAAATTGGATCACGAATCAAGTATCGAGATGAATTCTGAAACGTTCTGTCGGGGAATAGCTGTCTCAAAGAAAATTGCTGATAAAGAAGCGTATCGCAATTCACGGCGTTTTCTTCTCTTTTATAGTCTTATTCAGATTATCTTGATCAAAGACGTAAATAGGACTGCATAGAAAACTGATTTTGGAGATCATAAACTGCTACCTTCATGCAATTAATGAGGAATAGCCATTTGTTCAATATTATTGAAGGAGAATAGTCAATTTTCGAAAGATAGATATTCATTTTTTCAAGTTGCAATAATGTTGAGAAAATAGAAACAAAGCGAATTTTTAAATATCATAGCTTGTCTTTCTTTGAGCTATATTCGATACTGTTATTTGCCACTAGACACAATTTTTAATCTGCTTCACTTAAGATGTGCAAACAGAAAATTGTTTAAAGCCTTATTTATTATAAATTCAAGAAATTTATCGGGATATTTTATATTATCTTTTTTTCGGGATGTCAATGGTTGATGAGCTTACACATTTACAAGAGGAATTCACCGCATTGATCTGGTGGTATGTCTGTCGATTCGTAACCAAAGGAGCACATCTCAAGTTCGATTCTGCATGGGACTCATCTTTCGTGCAATCTGCGGAAGTTACGAAAGGCATGTGCAAGTTCAGGCTTTGAAGCTATTCGTTGTCTAACACAGTCACAGCATTTTTTATACTCTTGAGAAAAAGACTATTTGTATGCCAGCAAGTATAGCACAAGGTTTACAGAAGTAGATATTCAATAAACGGTGGAAGAAGTTTCAAGGGGAAAAGATCAGACACATATACAAATTACATAAAAATATACGAAACGAATAGCAATAACCATAGCATAGCTCCAAAATACACTACTGGCCAAAAGTATTGCAAGATTGATAAAACAAGAAACATTTGAAGTTAATTTGAATACAATGGTTCACAATCAGTATGGAGAATCGTGGGACATGAAATCATATGGTACTCACATTTTGCAGCGAAGATTATCTCATGAGGGCATTTAGGGGATCTCAAGACATTGATGAAGACGAAAAAGGATTTGTCTATATTGATTTAATTTTAAGGAAATATTGATTTGTGGAAAAACCCTCATCATTTTGATTCTCTTAGAGAATAACAGAAAATCTGCCCGCTGCAATGCCAACAGATTTCTAAATCTTGATGGTATTCAACTGGAATTTTTATATAAGCTGCCTTAGATATCTGCTTCAAAGTTATGAAAGAAAAATTAAACTATGTTTCAAGCATGCGCAGTTAAAAATGATTTACTACAAATACTCATATTTCTTCAAATATTCAAGGTATTTACTTCAAATTTTAATATAATTCTTTGCTATTACATTGTTATATATCCTGTATGTTTCGTATGATTTGTTTGAAAACACTGCATGTTGTAAACAAAAAAACATGAGGAAAAACTTGGGATTTAAAAAAACACATTATATCTTCCCGAATATACATGCTATTTTACGAAAATGCGTGTAGGCAATGTGCATAGAAAACAAAACAATGAAAATTTCAAATCAATATCAGTTTTCTATAAAGCAGGGTAAGACAAATCCCTTTTCGTCTTCATCAATTTTTAGACGGTCCCCTAAATGCCCTCGTGACAAAATCTTCACTGTGAAATGTGAATGCCAACGATTGTATGTCTCAAGATTCTCTATAACTGATTGTGAATCACTGTATTCAAATTAACTTCAAATGTTCCTCCTTTTACCAATATTGCAAGACGTTGATCCAGGAATTAAGAGAAGGGAGAAAAAACGGTTAGTTTTCCTTAACCTCATTCATTCCATTCTTTGAAATTATCACATATGCTCCTTCTTATGAAAAGTTTTGTCTCTTAAGGATCATTTTTTACAAATTAATAGTACTGAATAGATGCTTTTTCGTTTATTTTTGTTTCTTTCTAACACTCCCTGAAGTAATTTACATATTTTCGCTATTATAATTTCTAGAAATCAGCTTCCCGACTACAAAAAGAATAAAATTACTAACCAATAGCTCGCATAATACAAATTATCTGACTTAAAAATCACATATCTGCAGTAATTCTTGAAATATCCGAGAATGAAAAGTGCTAACAATAAATTGGATAAATGCGATATCTTTCAATTTAAAACTCTTCGTCTATGTTTCGCATAGTATTTTTCTAGTATATTTTTTGTGAAAGTTATGTCAGTATTCGTGTTTGGGTTTAACCCAGATTGGAATATTATTACAAATAAATTCAGTGTTAATGAAAATTTAAAAAAAAATCTTCAAGAATCAGTTTTATTAAAATATCTTGAAATTCATAAAAGTAAAATTTACTAGAGCGAAATAATAAAAAGGTTAATTATCATTCTTTGAGATTTGATTATCACGACCCTGAATATTATGAAATTCAGAATATTTTCTATGATGGATGCATTCATTTTATATCACTTTTGTAATAACTTTTATTAATAATTATTTTCGTTTATTATTTACCATTATTAAACCGAAGGCAACCACAATCAATAATTTATGCTTTGGAATTCTATAAAATGCAATCGATTCCTCTTATTACAAGTATTCTCACGTCGAACAGTCACTTATTAATTGGCAGCATACTTTTTTTGAGCACCATATATTGAAAAAAACTGAATGAAAGTTTAAAAAAATCTTTATGTTTTCAAAAAAGTTGTCTAAGATTTCTTAGCGATGAAGACTGCTCAGGACAGCTTTTTTCACGCATCCTGTAAAAGAAAACGAATTTTTGCATTATAATGAGAAACGTTATCTCATTATTTGCATTCTGAAGAGCTATTTGGATTTTAAATTAGGCGATGTTTTAATGTACTCGCATACGCTTTTAACGCAAAATGGGATGATTAGCTAGTAATTTTTTAAATTAGTGTGAGAGCCTTTGCTTTCTAATATTCCTAAAAGCTTTAATTCGTGTGATTTTTACAACTAAGAATTCTTGGAAAAACTTATTTTCCATGCAATTGCACCCACAAGCATGTTTAAAATTTTAATTTAGTATAATTTGCATTATACTTGCACATTTTCTTGTTACCATATGCTAATTTTACTGAAGAATACTGCGAATGAGAAAATATATGAGTTCTAGATCATTTCTCTTCCTAGTATTAGACAATACAGACTATTTTAAACAAGAAACAGATACAGATGGCTTCCAAAGAGACCATTTTGTCATGTTTTGACATCTGTTTCTTTCTCTATCCCTTTCTTTTTCCCTATGAAATAGATGGCGCCAGGCTGATACTATTTCTTATCGCGATTATTTTCAGTTATAAATGAAAATTATTGGACAAAACATTTGGCAGCTAAAAATATTCTTGTAACCCTTCTTTATTATTTTATATCTCATTTGAAAGCAGGATCTTTTAAATATTTCGGTATCCACACGAAGTTTATGAAGAACAAATAGCATTACGAAGGGATTTTGAATGACACTTAATATTTAAATCATTCATTCATTGCGCTTTAAACAGTGTTTTTTAAAATTTCCTGTTTCTTTAAATTTTTTACAGTTATCATTTAATAAATAAGGAATGTGAAGACAGTGGTAATAATCATTTGCAGTTTGCATGCATGAAGTTTAATTTAGTTAGGTTAACTTTCCATTTTGAGGCTACACGAGATCTATTATGAGACCTATCTCGCAATTTCGAATCATGGTCAGAATGATGAGGACGACACATGAGCTGGCTCTTTCCGCCCTACTTTTCTATACCCTACCAAATAGGGGGGGGAGGGCGTTTGACCCCGAAAATAGCGCGTACCTCAGATTCACTTGGAAGGTGCATTTTCCGTGTAATCGAGTCTCAAATCCACCACCCTCCGGTCCCGAAACTGAGTCAGACCATCGAGGTACAAGTATACTTGAAATTTCAACCCTTCTTATTCTCTGCCAGTTAGTAAATAGAACTCCCAATTCATGCATGCTTGAAATGACAGTCCTAGTTATTCATAGATTCAAGGCCAACAACTGGAAACATATCTATGAGGCAATTTTAAGTTCCACCAGCAAATTAATACAGCGGGAGTGGTCTCCCCTAAACTTTCTCGTATACTTCCCCAAAAAGGTGCTGTTTCCCCTCTCCCCGCGTGGATAAAAAAATTCGGACATACTGTAACCCAGAATCCAATGACTATCAGAAGGTTTTTCATTGTAGATTATAGTGATTGTAAAATATTTATGTAAAGAATCAAATTCAAAGAGATGCGTACTGTGACGTCGTGAGACCACGGGTAGCGTGAGTCAACAGCTAGACTAGGATCAATTCTAATAATTTTATTTTAAAGTTACTCGAGGTATCTTGATTATTATACATTGCAGAATAAATAATAAGTTATATACAGAATATTACAGACGTGAGTAAATTTGCAGGATGGTGTTTGAGACCGCCTCTGCCGGTAGAAATACCAGTCACTTAGAGCAACGGCTCTATTGAAATCTATTGATAATTGAAAGTTCATGAGCATCCGCTCATCTCGAATAAACTCGAACAGTTCAGATCCGAGAGCTATGCTCTCCTCAAACAGTTAAAGCAAAGCGTACAGCTTCTGAACTCTGCTTCACAACTGGCCGCAAGGGACTCAGTTCTACCACCGATCCGAAGATCCAGCACTCCAAACACGTATGCTAAGATCGGAAACTGATAAAAAAGAATGATCACCGATCACAATCAACTCTCCTCTCCTTCTCCTCCGCCGCCGCTTAAATCTTCGTTTTTCATAGGGACGAGGTCCGCCCAACAAGTGAAGTTTTCCGCCCCAATTCGTGAGGCCCACCAATGAGGTCTTCCTTTCACCAGGCGGTTGATTTATATCCAGTGACAGTCTTGGCTATTAGCGGTCTCTTTTATGGACCGTCGCGTCTCAGTTCAACTGAGAACGGACATCCATCACTCCTTCTTAATTGGGAGTTTCCGAAAAGGCTTTGTGTGCCAAGTGTCACTAGGTATGGAGTGAAAAGAAGCTCTTTGTACGAATTCTCTTGTGGAGTTTTGCCGACAGGTCCAGGTGGCTAATTTGGCGGGGCCGATTTTAGCCGCTGTTCTGGAATCTTCACAGTACCGATTAAAACGCATGTATCACACACTGCTAGGTTCCACTCTTGCCGGCTCAAGGACAAAGTGACGAAATTCGCTCAATAGATTCGGTGTGCACAGAGAATGTTACCAGTACACATGCACATGGAGAATCGGATTAGAAAAATTAATTATGCAATTTGAAAGCCTTTTTTTAACAGATTGATACAAAAATTGGACACAAATCTACAATTAAGGTAAGAAGGCCACATACCAAATTTCATTTATCTCAGTAATTTTGTTCAGAAGTTATTGCGATTAAAAATATGCGATTATATAGACAGATAGACAATCAACCCTTCGACGGATTTGGTCCGAAATTTGATAGACCTACATTCATGATTATAAAACAGTGTACTAAATTTTATCCATCTAGCTATTCAAGTTTTTGAGTTATAGTGTTCACATGAACGTGGACAGACAGACCCGTAGACGTAGTTTGTCCGAAATTTGATAGAAACCTACAAATTGTATGCAAAGATCACATACCAAATTTCATCCCCGTAGCTTTAATAGTTTTCGAGTTATAGTGTTCACAGACAGACAGACATAATTCTAAAATTGTGTTTTTCGGACTCGGGGAAGTCTAAAAAGTCGAGTTCGAATTTTTTGACGCTTACAATTCTTTCTCTTTGTATGCTTCGTATACGAGAAAGTAAAACAGCATAAAAAGCACTCTTTTACAAATTGGTCACATGCGCACACCCGAAAATGTAAAACCCGTTCCAGAATTGTAGGCTTTACATAATGTGACAGAAGGGAGTTCAGGAACCTAATTGCAATAACTTTATTCATCTTGACCATGTGTAGGCCAGTGAGGACAGATCTCATTAGCCTTCGACAACAACTGTATGGACTTCTGCATTTCTTGCGGACACGTATGACTCGAATATAGATCTTATTAATGTTAAAAATACTACGCTGCTCCCTTTCAACTACTTGATGGTTGATACTGTATTTCTTTCTCATATCATCAGAAGCATCTTCACATATCATCAATAATTGCTATCAGTGATGAAATTCATTGCATCAAAATTTCATCTCTGATAGCAATGAAAATGTGAGCCTAATGAACAAATTCCTGAAAATAATTATAAAGTGATTTATACTGCTTTTAATATTCTAATGCGAAATCAGTTTTATCCTGAGACGACTTCAATAATTTTTGGAAATAATTTCATTTATATTTACACCTTGCGCAAGGGGCGAATAGTTTAAAATACTGAAGAATGAATGAAAGGCATTGCTTGAAATTGAAAGCAGAGGAAACCTCGTTATCCTGTTATTAATTTAAATAAATCAAACATGTGAATCTTATCCAGATAGTTTTTTTTATTTGTTCAAGCATTCATCTAGAATTATAGGGTAGGCATACTAATTTCATACGACCTATTTTAAAAAGTGTAATATTCACTTACATAAGCGCATTGTCTGAAAAACAGTCTAATTCAGTAAGTAGAGGGAGTTAATATCGTAAAATCGTTTCAGCACACTTTCATAAAAAAGAATGTAGAATAACTTTTCATTCCTTTGGAAGAAAGAATAAATAAAATTAGTTCCATTAGATACGTTGAGAAGAAAAACTATGACTTTTTACTACAAATTAAGTGAATAATACTGAATTTTCATCCCTTTACACTTTGGAAAAACTTACTTAAATTTCCTCAAAAATTGGAACAATAAAAGCATATTTTAACGTCTGTAGATCACAATATTGTGGCATTAGTATCATATTTATTCACAAACAGATTTATTAGTCCTTAGGTAGACTTATATATTATACTCTTCCATCTAAATCAACCTGTAATATTACCTTCGACGAAAAATTACAAGGTTTCTCAGCTATTCATCTAAAATATAGATAAAAAAATATATAAAATCATTCTTCTGACTATTTAATTCATTCAGGCTTTCCTCTCTAATAAATTTCTTCAAAACTTTAGCTGAAATATGACTAATATGTGAAAATATTTATAATAAAACTTAATTAAATTTTAAGAATTCAACTAAAGTGGCAATATGAAAACAGTTTGCATAAGAAACCATATTCCCCAGTAGCACAAAGATATTGTACAATATTGTACGATGTTGAATAATATTCGCAATATTGTATAATATATAATATTATATAATATTGAACAATATCATGCAACATCTTGTGCTACCTGGGTTGTTAACCTTTAATTTCAAATACGAAATTCAACTTCGTAAATTATCTTGAAATGCAAGGAAAATATTTATTCAATAGTTTAAAGCATAGCAAACAGAGATATAAGCAGTTTATTTTATTTATAGATAAATAATCCCGCCACTTACTCTTAAAATTTAAAGAAACAAATTTATATCTTAAGTTGCGATGCAAATTCCACTTACAGGTTATAAACAATTAAGAGCTCTATTTAATTATCTTTATAGATTTAATTCTAAAAAAAGGATTATCTAATTACATAAAAACTCTAATTGTTTATTTTCGTGCCAATACTTTCAGAAACTAAGCTGAGAAATCAAAATGAAACTCAAAACCGTGACTCGCCTTAGAAAATTCATCAATACAGCTGCTTTCCTCTGAACAACTGCAATGAAAAAAATAATAAATTTGAAACTCCTGCTTTCTTTACTTTATTTTTACTTTTTAAGAGGATGAAAAATGTATCACAGGTGAGAAAGAATCTCTCATATCTTTTCAAATACCTAACAGATACAAGTGATAATAAATTGCTCTCTTCCCTCTCAGTAAGGTACCATTCTTCGCAACGTATTTCAGTAAAAAGTATGAAAAAGGTAAGACATTTATCTTCATACATAGATAAGAGGACCAAGTTAACAGATTTTATGAAACAACAGAATAACATGGGATGCTATTTTTCTCAAACTTCATAGAAATTCTGTCGAATAGCTTTTATAATCTGAAATATTGATGTCTATCGATTTAGATTAGTTAGCATGGTGAAGGAAAATTTCTTTTTACAAATGCGTGGAAGTCCTCAAGCATTTCTAACGTATTACATGAATGGATTTTATTTGTGTGTGAAAAATTTTAAAGAAATATTACCTGGCATATCTAAAATAAGTGGATAATCAAGAAACTAAAATATAGAATTATGGCAAGATAGAAATGCTTTTCATAATTGTTGGCAACAATTAAATATTCCGAATACCTACGCCAGCTAGCTTTGACTAATTTGACTTCACAGAACAGATATAAAACCCTACCAAGCGATCCTATTGTATCAGAAGCGTTAGCAATAGCTGGTGGGTATAACGTATGGCTATCGATATGATTTTAAGCTATTAGGACAATGCGTCCTTCTTTAGCTGGTGAAACTTTAATAAATGAATTTTAGAAGCTCGCTCGTCTTAAGCTTCCTTTATATAGTTTATATAGAACCCAACAATAATTTTAATTTAAAAATTGTATGTTTTAAACCCAAAAAAAGATTTGTTATTTAATTTCCAAATTTTGAATACAAACGCTATCGCAAGTACGTAGGAAGGAAAGACAATACTTCTAATTAGAAATAAAATATAAATTAAGCTGAATACTTAAGTGAGCTGCAAATTTAAAAAATGAAAATCAATTAATATTTTTAAAACAGTTCTCACTGTTTTCAGAAAATTATGTTCATTCTGTATAAAAGTTTTATTTCAGTTGACATGAAATATGCTCCAAAGATATATTTCATTGAAAATTTAACTACTAAATATCAAAATTTGAAAAATGTAAGATAGTTACATAATCATTAAACAATCGCTTCATCCATAAAAACAATTTTGAATTCAATTAAGAAAAGTCAATTCGATTAATTAACTTTAATTGAAAAGCTTTGACGAAATTCAAAATAAAGTAGGGCCTTCTATGACTTTAAAACAAATATCACATCAGTATTTCGTTTTAAACATAAGATAATAAAAAATTATCGCAAGTTTTTAAATATGTCCCTTATGTGGTAGGAAATGGCTTTAAACAGGCAATGAGTATGAAATCTTTAAAAGGAGCGCAGAAAGAAAATAAAGAGTTGTATTTTGATTCACTTAACACGTAATGTCTAACGTGTTGATTCTAATAGCTTTTCACTTATCCCTAAACATATGCGCACTTTTATAGTGCGTGTTGTTTGTGAAAGTCTAGCCCAGAAATAGGAGAAAGTTTACTGTCCAAAGTTTAGAATCCATTTCTCTTTAGACGATAGTTTAGCCTTTCTTGCAGAGTTTCTACTGTAACGTGAATCATTGAACGTGAGTTGAGTACAAATTTATCGAATTTCCATTTTGTTGAGGCTCAAGAAGAGCCTTGAACAATGAGCTGAATAATTAAATAAAGTTTTTAAAAGCAAAGTTTTTTCTAGTGTACTAAACAGTGATTTTTTTATTTAAATTTTCTTCTTTTCAATATGGAGATCTATCGGCTCTTAAATTCAATACCACTGGTAGATAATCAAAATTCAATTTAATTAATGCTTAACCGATAAATTGTTTCTGAAAATGTTAAAATTGTGTATTACCATCGGGAACACACAAGCGCACAAAATTTGAATCGAGGAAGTCCATTTCTGCCTCAAGTTAACAACCTACATTTGTCGATTCTGGGTAAAGGCAATCCCTCACGCAATCCATAAAGAAAACGTTCCAACCAGAAAAAGTAACAGCATGGTGTAGTTTTACGGCTAAGTTTCTCAATGAACTTGGCACCCCAATTTTTTTTCTTCTACAATTTTGATCAAACTTATTTTTCACTTTGTACATTTTTTAAAAAATTTCTAATCAAAATTTTTACAAATCCATCCCTAATTCTATTAAGCATGCATTTGTGAGTAAACAGAAAAAATGTCAAGTAATTAGAATAAAAAGACATTGACTTTTAGCATTTTGTAGCAGACACAATTTTGAAAAAAAGCAAACTGAGAAAAACAGCTTTAAAGTTTTAAAAACAATAATATTGTAATAAAAACAGCTTATATCAAGCTAGTTTTTTTTCAGAGCAATAACCCGACATTTGCGAGTCCTAAGTTATCAATTTTATTAATATTTATTATTACTATAATTATTAATTAGCAGCATCATTTATAGGGATAATTAGAAAAAAATTTTAAAAATGCGAAAAATTTTACTTTTTTCAAATTTTTTTAGTCAAAATATTTAATAAATGATCTGCAGTACTGTTTATCAAATATCCATTATAACAGAGAAAAAGTGAGTGAGAAAGTGAGAAATTCAAACAAAATTAGAAACGAAAGCAGTGATGATGATGATGATATGCTTCACAAATAATAAAGAAGCGAAAGCAGTAAAACGGTAAACAAAGATTAAACTGCTACTTTTTGAAACAACTATCTTGCTTTGCTTTTTATGGAAAAAATTAGGTGGCTTTGCAACTTGCACATGAAATATTCATGATTTAAACATTGGAAGTGGGCGTGACACATGATGAAATGTTAGACAAAATAACTTCATATCTCACTAAATATTTGTCTGATTGTTTTGAAACTTTTAGATTATTAAGTCAAAGGTTCAAGGATAATTTTCCACTCAAAATTTGTGTGAAAATCGATATTTTCATTGATTTTCCGGAATTCTTAGGGTGCCAAGTCCCCCTTACTGACATTGACAAACTAAGTTTGTCAATGTCAGTGAGTCGATAATTTTTTGAAGTGTTAAATACAACTGCAATCCGAATCCGTTTCCACATCGGAAAACCATATCTAGATATGCTGAGGAAATTTGTAATTCCAGAGCTTCAACAATATCAGTGCCTTCAGAACATCACTTCTCGCATTTCTTGTTCTGTAGAAGAGTAGCAAACGCAGCATTTCACAGGTGAAAAATCATAATTTTTCATCAACTTGACCTCCTTGGTAGCCTGATATTACTCCATGCGATTTCTGGTGAAGGAGTTTCTTCAAAGATAAATTCTGCCATACCAGCCTGCATCATCTGAAGGATAACATTCGTTACCATGAATCTGAATACTCCTGAAGACATACTATGTGTAAAACATGGATCTGTGACTAGGGTATATAGTTCAAGATGATGAACGTAGTGCTAAATAATGAATAATATATATGCTACAGCGCCACCCATAGGTTCCTTTTTTTAATCTTTTATTTAATAAATAACAAGTGCACTGTTTGAATTATCAGTAGTACAAGGTTTGATTTTTTGCAGCACTAGAAAACACTCCAAAAGTATCTGATGTGGGAAAGTTATTTACCGCTAACTCTGTATATTGATGTTCTGCTGTTAATTTCCTATTCTTCTATTCCGTTGTGTCCTTACTGACTTTGATTAAAGTAGAATATCACTCCCTTCCCAGTCACATAAATTCTATCCACCCCAAGAAATAAATTTCATTACTCCTCGAGCCCAATGTCTTCCGAGGTTTCCATGACATCCTCTGTGCCAGAAGAACCTTGTTTGTTGCCATTTAATAGATATTTCACATTGTTATACGATTCCTTCGTTACGCACATTCATTGTCAGCTATTTTCGAATTACATTTGATCATTATCATTTTTATCCTTTAATTTTACTACATGACTTATTTTCTCCATACATTCCATATTTTAGTTTTGTTTCTTTTTAATCTTGATTCTGTGGGTTATTTAGGAGTAGGGTGTTACATATTTTGCTTAACAAGTAACTGTCAGCCATTAGTGCAGGAACGCTTTTCGTTCCTGAAGAAGCAGCATTTCTTGACAATCGTACATCCATTTTCTTAAAACTTTTACATTAATTCTGTATACCAGTTCGCTTTGATGCTAAGCAGGTCTTTTTACTTTGTTATTATGTTTTTATATTTTTAAGTTTCCTAATACTGTAATCTAACCTTTATTTTCATATTTACTAATGCCATCGGCGTCCTTTCATCAAGTGTTTTATAATTATTGATGCATCATATCACTTGTTTGGTGTTTAAACAGTTCAAAACACAAAAGAAGCATGTTTCCCTCCTTCTTTTGGTATTTTCCACATTTATTGATAACTTTTTAAAACTTGCTTTACTTTCACGTTTTATCTTGATATTTTGAATCTGAATTTTAAAATGCTTCAGTAAAATACATTCCTTAGGTTTATTATTGTTTACATTATTTTTAATTCCGCTCTTTTTTGTATAGTATACATGTATTTAAAATATTTTTGACAAAAATATTTAAAAAAGAATTCATATTATACACCGTTCATTTACATTTCATTCAGAAAATATTTTGCCGTTCATATTTTCTGAAGCAATGATACAAAACAACATATTCAGTCAACGATCCTCTGAAGGATCCTAATTTCTAGTAAAATACAATAAAAAAGCATTTTGATAAATATGTACAAATTACTAGACTAAAGGAAATCTAGATATCGAAAACTTTTGAGAATCAGTTACGAAAATTTTGCTTTTCATTTACCGATTCATAGGAAATTAAAGTTGTTTTATTGCAGAAAAGTATAATTTAATTCTAATTGATATATTAACTAACTGCATAATTATTATTCGTAAAATATAATTATTTCCGTACTTGATTTTAAAAGTTCTGCAAATGTCGTCATGCACCATTCAGAAAATACCAAATGTCTCAATGGAAAATAGCTATTCTTCAAAAGCATTTGAAACATATTCTTGACTGAAAATAACTACGGAAACAGAGCAAATAAAGCTTTAATCGAATACAGAATAAAAAATCTAATAAAGTATAGAAAATCTTTTCACTAAGATAAATGCTAAATATTAAACAGCTACATTTACAGTAAAATTATATTTCACTGTTTTCCACTGCTATGTCAAATTATTATGGAGAAAGGGGATACCAGCTACAGGAAAATATTTAAAATTACGTGCGTTAACATGCATATGTAGGTATTGAATAGATTTCTGAGGGTTTCTCAAAAATTGGGACTGTAAGAGTAAACGCTAATTCGTTCCCTGGATTTGACAGAAGAATGAAGCAAACATGGAAACTGGAAGCCTCAAGATGTAGTAAGAATATAAAACTAAAGTAAACGATATCTTAGTTATCTTCTGTGCCTGACACTTGAAATTTTGCGACTTTCTGGAGACAGATTTGATAGGTTTGATAGCCCGATTGCGCGAAGCATCGTTTCTCTCGCTAGATACAATGGTATATTACTGTATGAAGTTGAAGAGCTAGAAGAGGTGGTTCTACTGCTTGAAACTATTCTTTTTTCCAAGTGATAGGATGTAATCCTGTTTCAAGTGACAAAATGCACAAAAATGGATTTCTTGAAACAATAACAGTTAGAAACATTTAACTCACAGATCAATCAATCAATGAAAATACGTTTCACGTCAGTTACAGTAAAAACTGTTAACTTTCAAACTTTAGGAAGTGTGTTGATTCCTTTTACAAACTGTATTTCATTAACATTAGACGGAAGCGAAGTTTAAAAACTCTTTGTTAATATATATGTATAATTATTTCGTAGGATTTTCTTAAAAACAATTATGTGCAGCTTCAAAGTTAATTTAAGCGTTAAATTCTATAGTTTCTTGTGTTTTGTGCATAAAATACACATAAAACGGTTTATATGTAATCACTTAATAATAAAAAATCATTATATCGTCAGTACACAGCTAAAAGTGACAAGGTCAGAAGAAAAACGAGTTAATGTGCATTTGTTGTTTTAAAATGTTATGTCGGAAGGTTCCAGGTTTGAAACCCGATTCCACTGAAGATCCGCCGTGCATGTGGACCTGTTGCATGCTAAATCATACGTTGGGGACCAAACGATCTCCCGCTGATGTGGTCCGGAAGTTTGGAGAAGTGGTGTCAATACAGGTGTCGTCCTCATCATCTGACCGCGGTTCAAAATTACGAGGTTCGTCCCAAAATAGCATTCGTGTTGCTTCAAAACGGGACGTTAATATAACAAAACTAAACTAAAATGTCATTTCTGCAACAGAAAATATTTTGCAAATTAATATATGCTCAGAATATATTGTATACTGACGATATATTGAATACAATTTTGTTGCTATCATATATTCAATACCTTTTAAATATTTCTCTGAACTTATTTTCAATAAAATATATTAATAAGCCATAAAAACTGCGGGAAAAGACACGATTCCCATGAAATGATTTCAGATGAAAAACATTCTTAAAATTTCAAACCTCAGCTATATATACTAAAGATAATTCTGTAACTGTAGAGAACAATTCAATCAAGGAATAAAACTTCTTTTCTAATTTCATATCGATCAAAATTGAGCAACAAATATTTCTTTGAAAATGAAATAAATTTTCTAAAATATTTCGAAGAGAATAATTTATCAACTGAATGAATTCAGCAATATCCTTTGAAACTTCTAAAATCAGTCTTCGAAATATACAATCTGAGATTTGTCATTCAGCGTAAATTATGTTTAAAAACTCATTTTTGAATTATTCTGTTTCCTTAAAAAATTATTTTTCAAGACATATCTAATATCTTTTCTCATTCATTTCGCAGTCATATGCGAAAATTTTGAAAGCTTTCAGAAAATGAATGATTTCATTTTTAATTTTATTCACCGAGGAGCAAATCAGCTGCTTATTAATGATCATAAAATTTCAATTTCAGATAGCAAGCTTTATTGTTAGGGTTTCAATTACATTTTATAAACTTGCATTCCATTCATTTTGCATATTTTAAAAATACTATTAGAACATTCTTCTAGAAAACTATGAAACATGGTTTAATAAGTATTTCAGGCATTGAGAAATTGTAGCCTCTAAATATACTAGAAATTATTATTCAAGAACAGGATACTATAGAAAATATATTTATAATTACACAATTTAAAATACGAACAATATGGAAACAGCTTTGATTTTTACTAACTCGAATTAACAAGTCATTGAGGAAGATCAAACATAATTTAATTGTTTCAGGATTAATACGAATAAAATACTTTAAAAAGGTGTTTTAGTGTTTTAAATAATGTATTGCTGTTAAAGAAAATTCAATCATCAAGTGCTTATCATTATAGTTTTATAAACACATATCAATTACGTTTAAATTCTATTTGAATGATTTAATACATTTGTTATTCAATCATGTTTATTTGTATAATAATATGCTTCTGCATGCCGATAATATTCAAGATGAGAAAGAAAATTAAGATTACTCTTTAGAAAGAAAATCACGTTTTACAATTCCATCCTCTAAGAGTTACTTCAGAAGTGATGCATATGGTGGCAATGTTTTGATCCTGAATTCCCTTTACAAACTAAAGAAATGACGATTGTAATGTATCGGAAACGTATAGTTTGTTATTTATGTTCTATGTTAGCCATAGAACATAAATAACAAATGCTAGTTTGCATTTATATCCATGAAATAAGTGTTAGCTTCTTTCACCATAACTCCAACCAGAAATTGTAAGCATTACTCTTCTATAAGGTGAAAAGAAAACTCTTCGATTCTCTTACTTCAGTTTCAAGAACAAATAAATAAACAGATAGAGTAATTGAAATAATAGAAGGGCTATAAACATTTCATTTTTCAAGAGGATGGAAATCTTGAAGCATAAAAGGGCAATCTATCAGTCAGCTTTACTCTTTGACGGCTTTTTTAAAATAGACATTGAAATCCTATTTACTGCCTCTCCTTGAAACAGATTTCTGATTTTATTTTCATACGTATCCATTACTCTCAGGTACAGAAGAGGATAACGCAGCATCTGAAATTAACTTTAATGGCTTCCAACTTCTGCTTTTCAACCTAATTTTTACTTTTTTCCCTATTAAAGCTCATTTTAACAAATTTCAGAACCAAGGAATTACCAATATGCATGCCACAATCATACCTCTCTTGAATATATAGAAATTGAATTTCTGTACAAATGAATCAGCAGACATAAACTAATAAGTCTTTCATACGGACGATGGCATCCTGGCATGATGCGCGCCTTTACCCAGTACCAGTTATTTTCTAATTCATGCCCAACAACGGGTTTTCGTTGTAAGTTTGAGAATAATTGCATTATTCAAAATTCTGCGATGCAACTCTCAGAATTGCGCCAAATTCTATAAATTAATTCATAATTCCATTCTGTCATAAACTTACTTGTGGTCATAAACCCCTAACGGCAGATGATAGTTTATTGATAGATGAGCGAAATTAATATTAAATTTTGAAAAAAATCTTTTTGCTGTATAGATCTTTTTCCTTGTTTTCATTTGTATATCTATTTGCACGATGATATGGGAAATCTCGTTGAAATTTTTAAATCAATCATTTGTTTAAGATCGGTGCCCTGCACTGGAAAATAAAAATATCCGTTATACTTCGTGGAATGTGGCGTTTTGACGGCATTTTATATACTAATCACTAAACAATTAATAATATGAAGGTATCAGTCACATTTTCTTTATCGAAAGTGTGGTTTTACAAAAAGGTTTTAATTGAAATATAAATAAAAAATCTGAATAAAAAGAAAATGTTCAATGGATTTATGTTAATAGATTCTGGAATAATGCAAATTGTTTTAGGAAACAATTTAAAGATATAAATAAATATATACTAATGGAATTTACCAACTGAATTATTACTTATTAGTCTTTCATTATAATTTGGAAAGAGAAAAATCCAAAACCTCTAAAAAGGAGTGTTTTATGCGGAATTGAGAGATAAAGTAACAATTGAGATAAAGTATTTCGAGCAGTAAAGAGTTAAGAGAAAGAATTGCTGCCATGTGACAGACTCAATTAATCGGAAACCGACCCTGAACAGATCATCTAATTATTAATTAAAAGTCTTGAAGGGAATTGAATATATAAATAAGTGAGTTTCAATGTATTAAACCTTTATCTCAAATTATCCTAGGTGGTAAACCCTAATTCGAATCAACTTAACAATGAGAGTTTACAGGATTAACCTTATATTACAGCATCTTAGTTTTATCAAATTGCAACACTTTCCACTCCAAATAGAAAACTTCCCGTAATTTCTAGTGGATATGTTACTGTGAAAGACCGAAACTTGAGAATGTCGACTTTCACCGGTGAAAGTCGACATTCTCCAAATTTCGGTCTTTCACGGTAACAGATACACATTTAATTTATTCCCTTTCTTTGGTTAACTATTTTATTCACCCTTCCTATAGATCGTTATTGTTATGGATCTATCTATGTCCCGAACATGGCATTCATTGAATAAAGTAGTATTTAGTTTTTTTTTATTTTCATTTCAAGAGACTTCCGCTTGCTGTCCACTGAAATATATAAAATAGTCTCTCTTTATTGCAGCAATAGTTCGAAATTAATGAAATAAAATTTTCCTAGAAAAACAGAATTACACGTATTAACTCACTTGGCTTCCACAGACAAATGTTGTAACGTCTCCTTTTTAAAATCAAAATTAGGGTGAAACCAACTAGCAATATGGGAGATGAAAGCTAATAAACTTAAGTGGGATTTTGCAAGTGCTTTATAGTATGTTTTAAATGTATGGTTACAGAAAATTAACATTAGCTAGAAAATGAGATTTTAGAAAACCGAACTTAAATGTCTGCTTAGATACCATCGATTTTATTGCCAAAACGAAAAAATGTTCACATGTGATAACAGTATCATGAGATAAAACATAGAAATGACTTCTATTGTGAAATATAATTTACAGCATAGCTGTAATTCTATAATAATAAATAACAATATAAATGAATTACTATGTATTTATGCACAGACAGTTTCTATGTTTTCAATTATGAGAAGAAACGAGATACCATGGTTATGATAAAACCATGACATCCATCGTTATGAAACTCCTAACATATGAGACTATGGATCAAATCAAATAAATTAAGTGAATACAGACATGGAATTTTGATTAATGACGTATCTTACTTTTTGACAACTAGGCCAGTGCTGATTATTTCTTAATAGAAAATAAAGTGAATTATTCTAGATAGACAACTATTTTATCGATTTTAACTATCGGATATATTGATCATCGTGACGAGATCGAATTTCACGAATCTGCCTAATTTAACGCGGCTTCCCATTCCTCAACTCCTTAGAACAACCCTGATGCATCGCATCTTTATGAAGTAAATGCCCTTTTTTAAACATCAAAGTTGTAAAATTGGTGCATCGCTATCAATCGCGGAGCTTCGTGTAATCTAAATTTACCAAGTGCTTTTGAAAGATTTACGATGATCGTTTAGAATTCATAAGCATTTATTCATTTTTGGCAAATGCTTTGACTAATGATCATTTCGACATAATTCGTTTTTGTTATTTCCTGTGGTTATGAGGATGAGATATATTATGCGTTGTGTTGCAGTTTTTCATTTCTGCTTTAGTTTTACACTATTTTATTTAACTTTGACTTGTTTCATGTTGATAAAGATGGCATTTTGTGATCGGTTTTTAAGTCGCTTCCTGGTGTACTGGAATTCTGAAATTTCGTACAGTCGGCCGTTCATGATGACAATGCAATATTTTTCTTTCATAAATTAATTATCAATTAGGTTCTTCTTTAACTTAAAGTTTCTATTTTAATCAAATACAAATGAGCTATCCTCACATAGTTCTTCCAAAAGCAGCTGTTCTGACGTAACACAAAACATTCGCCAAACACTGAAGATTTCACCAGAAGGAAATCACATTTTTAATGTAAAAAATTAAAAGTGTTATAAGAAAGTATACAAAAGAAAGAAACATCAAAATATTTATTTTCGAAATTAAGAATAAGACTAACAAATAATTGATGGAACTGTTCGATAAAAAATTGATTACAAGATTCCATAATAATATATTAAAACCTAAAAACTAGAAAATATAATTTTTAAGAGGCACTTTTTATCAGTGCACTGTAAAGTAGAAAATATTTTTTGAACCAAAAATCTGGAGGCCAAAACAAAAACTGTAGGATCTGAAAATAAAACGATAAGTAAATTCAAACACAATGAATAACATAGGGAAGAAATATTCAAAACATTTATTAAAAAAATAAATTATGTTATATTGTGATTAAATTTCTTTCAGCGCTTCACGACTGTTGTTTTTACTTCCAGATGATTGGTTAAAAATTTATTTTCTACTTTTTAATATACTTATAAAAGCATGTTTTTTTAAAATTGTATTTATTATTAATTATTTTTGATTTTTAATAATTCAATAACAACAACAACAGTTCAAAATATTTCATTTCGCCAACTGACTCGTCCATTAAAATTTATTCCAATCTGTCGCACTCACAGCTTATTAAAAATATTTACCAGTTGTTACCATATATTTAAATCTGACCATTCGGAATCTGAAAAAAAAAACATTCTTATTTAAAAATTAGCACTGATAACAGATATATAATATTGCTGAAAACAGATTTTAGTTTGAAAAAGATGGAAATCATTCTTTGGATGTATGTACAAATTATTAAATTTTAAAATTTCCTTTTGTTACAAACACATTTATTTCCTTCTGAGGAATGTGAGAATAATGTAATACATAGAACACCATTAAAACGGGGTATCAAAGCACAATTTTAGGTTAGCTGATATATCCGCCGACAAAGCCCGTCATTTACCTCGCACATCATATCCGAGAATTTCTCTCCAAAATGAATCCTAACAGGCGGTTTCTCTGCGTAGACAAGTTACAGTGGGAACGTGAATACCTGACATAATTGCCATTATCTCATTATTCACACCTCCTATGTTTAGTGAGCTCACACTGTCCATTAGAGATCAAAGTAAATGGAAGTCAGTTGAACGCGTGTCTCGAAGCATTCAGTTCTCTGGCTACGGGTACAAAGACCCTCTGTACGAACCGTGTTACCATGTTTAGGAATACAGGATAATTACTAGGCTTGACGGTTATTCTCCTCGGCAGGGTCGAGTGTAATTAACGACGGAAAACTAATTACTTCGGCATCCGGACGAAGAATAAAAGACCCTTCACTTGCCTTCGCTGATTTTGTTCTTAATGCAAAACGGATGGATTCGAGAATGCCTTTGTTCGTATTACTTTCGAGACAGTGGTGAATAAATTGAATCACAAATCAGGTATCGAGATGAATTCTGAAAAGTTCTGTCGGGGGAATAGCTGTAGGAGAGAGTCGTTCAGAGAAAATTGCTGATAAAGAAGTGTTTTCAAAGTTTACAGCATTTTCTTTCCCTTTCTAGTTTTATTGTCTTTATCAATAGTGAAAATAAGAATGTATCGATTTGATTGTACATTTCCTAAATCACTATCTTAATGGGATTATTCCAGGAACGGCTGCTTGTTTTAAAGCATTATTTAACATGAATAGTCTATGGGTAGTAATTTCATACAACGAAAAGAATGTGGGAAGGGAATTAGAGCTATCTTGGCTTTTCTTGCTTTTGCGTATGTGATATTTCGTAACTATTTAACATCTGTAGATTTGCTATGCTTATTTTAACATTAATAAACGCCCATGAAATTGTTTGAAAATAAATAAAGCTTGAATCGCAGAACTTTTTTTCGTTGTCATTTTTAATTTTTTTAAATTTTTTTACAAACTAGTAGTCGTTGGATTAAGAGTTACACATTTAGAAGAAAAGGTAACCATACTAACCTTGTGACAGAGTACTGGCTTTGTATTCAAAGAGTACTGCTGAAATCTCGACTGAGAATGAAACTGTTATATACAGGGTGTCCCAAAAAAGTAGAACAAGCATTTATTTTCTTAAATATCGCACCTAAACATATTCTTCAAATTACAAAGTTTTATTAAATAAGGAGAGAATGAAAACACTTTGGCTTCTGTGGAGGTTTTCAATACAAAGGTAAAAAAATTAAATTTTTATACAGTCCCCGTACAGTAAAAAGTGTCAATGAGTAAAATCTTCCTCTTACACTCATCTGAGTATAAGCTACTTTTCACGAACCTATCGATAAAACTGGCAAAGATATATTTATTTTTAAATTTAAAGGGACTTTCACAAATTGAAATGGAGATGTTTATTGCAGAATTCAAATTTATTCAACACAGAAATCTGCGAACTGTAAATAATTGTCTAGTAGTACATCATCCAATTGTCATGGCCGGAAAAAAAATTGCAAATCAAGTATGCAAATGCTAATGCATTAGCTCAGTTTTATTGGTCTTATTTTATTTATGGTTGCAACTATTAACTTTAAAAAGAAGGGAAGGAAAACTTGAGAAAGGGAAAATTTAAGGCATCACAGAAAAGTAGCCTAATACCGAACAAGAATATTAAATTTTTTGCCGTCAGTAGTGTGCGTATTATTAAGCCTTACCTAAAAGCAGTGGCGGTTCGTCTTCTAGGACTGCAGAGATTCGGAACCCACTAACATAATTTTAAAAATTCGTATTTTCATTTTTATTCTTATTTAATTACTTTTTCACTCTGAGAGTTCGATGATCAAAGAAAATGGAAAAGTAATAAAGACGAGAAAAGAAGACGGAAAATGAATCAACAAGTAAGGCAGACAGAGGATGGGGCTGCTCACAAAATAGTTTTAGAAAGTACCAAAATTTGCTCATTGGGCCCAATTAAGTGATACGAAGGACGAAGGCGAACAGCTAGTATCCTTTCTGCCTTTGAAGTTAGCCAAAACTGGATTTTCGGATGCTCCTGTTTGGTGCTCGTTCAACTAATGCTCTTTTTTTCTTACTCTCCCCCCTCCCTTCAATCTCATCCAAGGTTCGTCTTCACGCTCTTGACTTGTTTTTCTACGATTTCTCTTTCATTGGCTGTTTTTAGGTTTTGGATTCACTTTCATGTTGCCTCAACGAGAACTTGGCTGGTTACTACGTATTCGTTTACTTTTGTTATAAGTCACTCACCGAAGAAAGATACGACGGTATTTTTCCAAAATAAAATTCAGATAATTACAATTACAAATTTAGGCTATTTAAAGGTAAAGCTATTTTTGAAAAATGTACTATAATTGTATTCTATCAATATTTCTGCAGCACTGCTTGTTTGTGAGCAGATCAGTCTGCTGTGGATAGTGGGCGATGGTTCACAATTTTAACTATTTTTGTAAATACTTCAATTAATGTAATATTTCAACTTTTTTAAAATTTAATAAGAATTAATAAATGCATCATTATTTCCTAATTTCACCCTTTGAATAACTTATTGAAATATGTATATTATACCTGAATCGCACATCGAATTACTCAATCCAACAGCAGTCAGAGGTATGAAAAAGCGGTGTAAGTAACTGAATTTGCCTTCTAATATATCTGTAAGTTTTTTAGATAGAAGCATACAACATAGTATGTTTAACGATGAATGTAAGTGGAAGATTTTACTTATTAACATTTTTACTCTATGGGGGCCGCATAAATTTAAAAAAAAAAACTTTTTATTATCATTCCCCAGAGAAACCAAAGAGGTTTCATACAAATTCCCACCTTATTTGATGAAATTTTGTAGTTGGAAGTTTATGTCTAGGAGCAATAGTTAAGGAAATAAACCTTTGTTACAATTTTTTGGGACACCCTGTACATGGGCGCACGTTAACCTACCTGTTAGTGTTTTGTAGACGTTTGTTTAGAAGGTTGGAAGCTCAGGTGCCGTCCCTTCCTTCTGCTCCAAATGCGTTGTTCGTCACTTCGCTTCAAAATAGGACTATCTCAGATAGTGAACAATAAAAGTGAAATCAATGATATTTTTTCCTTAGGTTTTCACTGTTGAGAAATTCTGCTTTTTAAATACCAGTATTAACGTTTATGGAAATGAGCAGCTTATTTTCTGGGTTTTTGTTGTTGTTTGTTTGTTTCTTCCTAATTCTGAAGTAAGCAATTTGGTTATTTTTACTATTATAATTTCTCGACAGAAGCTTTTGTGGAATTAAACGAAACAAATTATATAAATTATATAAGAAAGCTCGTAACATACATGTTATTTTTATGAAAATTTATCTTTCCGAAGAAATTCTAGGAATTGCTCAAAAAATAAATATTAAATAATTACCCATAAATTGGATAAAACCGATTTCTGTTCCAGTTAAAATCGTCATGTCTACGCTTTGTGTAGTATTTTATTATTATTTGTTTTCATAAAACTTGAGTTGTCCAATTTTACTTTATTGAATATTTTATTTGCTTTTTGCTTAATAAATATGTATATTTTAATGACTGTGCAAAGTTATTCTAACCTTTAGTATTTAAATAAAATAACATAATATATCCCTTTATTTGTCCCCAATTTATTCTATTGCAATTGTAAAATAATCACTAAAACATGCTAAAGAATTGGATAGCTGCCTCTTGACAAAATACTACTCAGATGAATCTTTTTTTATTGAAAACCTTTTGTATGATACGAGTAAAAATTTACCAAAATTGGTTGAAACTGGAACAAAGCATTCAATTTTATTGTGCATTTGAATTGTATCAAATCCAACGGATTTCTCTCGAGACTGGTATTCTCACATAAATTAGTCACTTATTTTATACCAAATTACTTTTCATGCGATCCATTATAGTGAAAGAACAAAATAAAATGAAATATTTTCTTAATATTTTCAAGTAACAATGGTCTAAGATTTCTTTTTGATGAAGTCTTCCTCAGACACTTTTTCTTACGGCCCTTTAAAAAGACATATTCTTAAAAAAATATTTTTGCATAACAATGAGATAGGTTATCTCTTTTCATGTTTCGAAGCGTTATTGGATATTAAATCAATTAACGTTTTGATGTACCTGCACGTACTTTTAACGCAAAGTAGGATGATCCACTAGTAGTCTTTTAGAATAGAGAGAATGGTTTTTTTATTATTAATTCATAAAAATATAAATATAAACTTCAATTTGCGTGTCGAATTTAAATACAAACTCTTTAAATAAAACTTATCTTCCATTTAATTATATCTATAAATATATTTAATAGCTTAGCTTTACTATAATCCGAACAGGACTTATTCATTTTCTAATAGTTATAGGTTGATTTCACTGACGAATATTGTGAATAGTAAATAAAAGAGTAGGGCATTTCTCTTCATAATATTCGACTGAATAAATATTTTTTAATCCATAAAGCTGACACAGACTTCTTTTGTGATACTATTTTAGTTTTATTGATGTTTGCTTTTTTCTGAAACTTTTATTTTTAAACGAAAGGAATAGCTTTAACATGATATTATTTAATATCATAATTACTTCAGACCATAAATGCAAATCACTGGAACAAAAATTTCAAATGGAGTCTAAAGTATTTTGTAGTCTTTCTTGATTACTACAAAATTCGTTTCAAATCATAATCTTTTAATATATGCTTCAAATATTTTCCATATATATGAAGCATATACAGGGTGTCCCAAAACGACGGCATAAACTCTGCACAGCTAGATTCCTCGCTGGGAGTACATAAAAACTGCCCAAAGAAGCGTTCCTGTACGATCCATAGTTTACGAGAAAAATACGAAAAACAAAGTATGACGTCACTGCCGGTGCAAGAAAAAACACTTTATTGAACATATCAACAGCAGTATGTGCACAGTTTAAAGCAGATGTCCAAGGTAGGTTTGAGCACGCCGTGGAATGGCTCTCATCACACGCTGTAGCGTCGCGGGGTCCACCCAAGTACAAGCAGCATGCAGACGAGCAACTAAGTCCATTTGTGTTGTCACTACGTCTCGATACACCAATTCCTTGAGATGGCCCCATAGGAAAAATCCAACGGTGTAAGATCTGGCGAACGTGGCGGCCATAGAACCGGACCCCCACGTCCGATCCAGCGGCCGGGGTATTCCATATCCAGCCAACCACGTACAGGAGCACAGAAATGCGCCGGAGCCCCATCATGCTGGAACCAAAGTCCCTGTATTGCCGCTAATGGTATGTCATCGAGGAACTCGGTTAAGACCTCATTGAGAAACATTTTAAACATTATCGTCTGGAAAGATATGCAAATA
The DNA here is from genome assembly GCA_013235015.1 of Araneus ventricosus. NCBI lineage: Eukaryota > Metazoa > Arthropoda > Arachnida > Araneae > Araneidae > Araneus > Araneus ventricosus. Next base: position 682,762 of record BGPR01000242.1, read on the forward strand.
CTGTTGTTGATATGTCCAATAAAGTGTTTATATATATATATATATATATATATATATATATATATATATATATATATATATATATATATATATATATCAAAACAAACTTAGAAATACAAGACAAAAACTCAAAAACAATCAAGACAATATATATATATATATATATATGTAATAATCTCACATAATTTTATTTCAAATTCTAATATTATATATTTTAAAATCTTAATATATTCCAAAATCACTTTTCTAAAACTCCAGTTTCGTTCTTTTCCCGCGCTGGAGGTATATTAAATCTCTCATTTTGACATATTTATTACCAAAAGAATATTTTAATCCACGCGCACACAACTCGCGAAATCAGTGACTTATTGGCGCCATGCATTTTCCCTAAAACACTTACGTAATATACTAAAAATAGCTATTATTCCCTTCACTTTGATCACGTGTCTATCTGTTAAATCCTTACCTGAGAAAAAGCAGGAATTTCCTATTCTCTTTTTGGCTTGAAACCTTATAATAAGATGTACGTACATTCCGTCACTCTCCGATAATAAAAATGAATTTAGAATTCAACTCGGCCTGTTTAATCATTTAACGACTACAACAACGAATACATTTCATATATATATATATATATATATATATATATATATATATATATATATAAACAAAAACAAGAAACAAAAGACAAAAATTCAAAAACAACCAAAACACAATGGCAAAAAATAGACAAAAATTATAATAAATTGAAAAATATCATAGCGAGCCGCTTGTCAGGAAGGGAAGTTTGTTTATGATATTAATATGTGCTTTTTTCTGTTAATGACATACGAAACCCGTTAAAATATGTCATCCCTTCAAAAAGTACAAGACAATTAAAATGGAATAATTCTGGAATAAAAGACAAATACATTGAAGATGATTTAAAAAATACGAATACAAAAGACCTAGAATAAAATAAAATAAAATAGTAGTATTCACAAAAAAATAATATAAAAGCGAAAAAGGTTTACCACCGCTAGGAAAAAGCAAACAGGTCTTGAGAAGCACGAGGAAATGGACGCCAAACCAGCTATTGCTGTTGCCAAACAGAGGAAGAAAAGGAGAAAAGGCTTTACCAATAGCCCCTGATTCACTGCTTGAGATATCGTCGCAAAAAGTTTTCGGGAATACATTATTTAAAAGTTGATCACACAAAAGCTTTAATTGTCTCGATTTTGAATTTTCATTCGAACAAATAGATTTAATACGAGAAAATTGAGAGAGAATAGTGTTTCTATAAATCTTAATAGAAATATTAGAAGACCAATAGGAAAGTCGGTTGACACAAAAATTAAAATTCATTCTTTTGTTAAAAATATCGATACAAAAGTTATTATCAACATGTTTAATATCCAGATCTAAAAAATCCGCTTCAAACTGATTACTGTTTGTTTGTTTAAGAAGCAAGGCTGAAGGATAAATATTTTGAAACATATTATTAAATGTTCCATGATTAAAAACAGTAAGATCATCTACGAATCTGAAAGTCTGAGGATGAAGAAGTAAATAATTCTTTTCAAAGTAATGAAGGAAAAGTTTAGCTGTAATAGAAGAAAAAGAAGATCCTTGCGGAATGCCATGAGATTGGAGAAAAATACTTTCCCCATTGTAAATAAAATTATTAAATATGCAAAAATTACATAATTTATCCCAATACTCAAAAGAAATATTGAGAATATTTTTGTAATAAAAAAAGTATGAGTTAAGAACCTCTCGAAGAGTGGCTAAAGGAATGCTTGTAAAAAGATCTTGGAAGTCACAAGTCTCAATAGAAGAAATACTGTCTTTATTATTGTGAATGAAATCAATAACCGGTTTATTATTGATAATACTCCAAGTGAAACCTTCTGAACAGGTGACATTCAGTAATTTTTTTAACAGATTAAAGAAAATGTAACCAGGTTGCTTCATGTATGAAGAAGTTCTACAAGTGATAAAACGATAAGAAATAGGATTTTTGTGAAATTTTGGATTAATAGTAATGTGAGGAAAGCATAAATTATATTTCTTAATTTTGAAGAATTTATAGAAAGCAAGAATTTTTTTGGATATTGTACTCATATTAAAGTTGGACTTTTTGTACGTTGCTGAATTTTGAAGTTCCTTATCCAGAAGATTACAGTAATGCTGTTTGCATATAAAAGCATAGTTATTGGAAGCTTTGTCGATTGGAGTGATGATGAAATTACTTTTTAAGTCTTCAATAGCAATTTTAATATTAGAAAAGCTGACAGAATCAAAACATTTGGAATTATAATAATGGAGGGAGAAAGACTTTTTAAAAGGTAATAAAGATTTCATTTCCACTCAATGAAAAATTCAATGGGGATAGAAAAAGCATTAGAAGTTTTTAAACAGAAATCATCAATATTATTCAGTAATTTATGCAGTATTGAAGGAAGAGAAACTCGAAAAATCAGTCTGAATATATATATATATATACCAAAGCCAATATTTGAAAACATTTATCTTCCTATTCCTTGTTTTAAACATTTTCCTAACGATTTCTGGGAGTTTTATAAATCATGTTAAATGATTAACTTGTAAACAAATGAATACATGTGCATTGTGGCAGCAGAAGGATAAATGAACCTAACGATAAGGAAGTGCTCCATTTTACGCATTTCGTAATATCACAGTTTATCGACCAAACAAATGCTCATCTTATGCGTTCTATTCTTAACATTAATGTGTGCAAGGTATCTTTTCGTGTTAAATCAGTGATGTTCTACAACTTAACCTATCTCTAGTACCCTATTTGGACAGCCCGATCTAATAACATCTTGAGTTACTATGATGCCTGCCACTTCCAAGAGATAAATAATTAAGAGCTTTATTTTATTGATTACAGCGCTTTAACTAATTCAAAAAGGAGCATCTAATGATGAAAACTCAATTTCTTTAGTTTAGGACAAAGTGTTTCCAAAGCTAAGCTAAGGAATCAAACGAAACTCAATATTGTGATCCGTCTTAGAAAATTGATCAATATAGCTGTTTTTCACTGATTTATTGCTATGAAAAAAATTAGGCCCTCATGTTTTCTCTACCTTATTCTTACATTTTAGGAGGATGAAAAATGTCTCAACGGAGAAAAAAGAATTTCTCATATCTTTTCAAATACCTAACAGATATAAGCGATAATAAATTGCTCTTCTCCCTCTTCTACGGTATCATTCTCCTCAACGTATTTCATTAAAATGTATTAAAAAGGCATTTGTCATTGTATACGGATAAGGAGACGATGTTAACAGCATTTATGAGACACAGAATTACTCGGAAGCTTGTTGTTCCCAAATTTTATTGTAACCATTGTTAAAATGCTATAATAACAAGAAGCATGGATTTCTTTCAATTTAGAGTAATGTAAGCTTAAGATGAAGACGAATTTTGTATTATAAATGCGTGCAAATTTTCAAGTGCGTGTGGATTTCAGTCAATCACGTAAGAGATTTAAGAAACATTACCTATAGAGTATTTGAAATAAGTGGATAAGGAAATAACAAAACAAGAGAAGTATCTAATGGCACGAATGCTTTCCTTAACTTTTAGAAAGAAAAGGTATAAGATGAACGCGAAAAATCTTTAACATAATTATCAAACTTTGAATGAAAATAATTTAGGAAGTAGTTAAATAGGAAAGAATTTAGTCAAAATTAGAATTAAAAGATAAAATATGTAGAATTTTTAATTGAGTTATTATTTAGAGTATGAAAATTAATATTTAGAACAATTTTTATTGCTTTTCTTCTATAAGATAATAAATATAAATTTGGTACAAATCTAAAAATTCTGTGTCGGTTTGCTTGAGATATTTTATGAAAACTTTATTTTGTCTTGAATTTTTTCAAAACCAACCAACATACAAAATTATTTATATACACATTTTACAATATATTCATTGCAAACCTAAAAATAGTTTTGAAAATAATTAAGGAAAAAGGAAGGCTACTAATCAATTTAAACTAAATTCGTCGGTCACACTCGAAAGAAAACATGACCATCTATGACTATAAAACAAAAATCACTTCGTCATTTCGACTTTAATTAATGACAGCTTAAAATTGTAGAAAGCAAGGGCATATTTCCCCCAGTTTGAAGGAAAAAGCGTTGAACTAACAATAACTGTTTGCAACTTTAGAAAACAAATGACTTGGAGAGATAATCCAACACTAAATTCTTATTCACTCAGTTCGTTAAGTTTTACTAATCACAATTCATATACCTTCCTTTAAATACATGCGACATTTATACTGACAGGCCTTCGTAAAAGTCTAATCCTAGAGATCTGAGGCATTTTACAATCGAAAGTTTAGAAATCGTACCTCTTTAGATGATAGGTAAGCCATTCACACCCAGTTTCAGCAACAAAGATGATTATGCGCGAGTTGAACGCAGAACCTATTTTTTATTAAACATTTGTAATTAATCTGACTTATTTCATTTGTAAATTAGGAATTTTGAAATGAATGTTTTACTCGTTTCCTGATGTACTAGAATTTTGAAATTCTGTACAGTTGTGTGTTCTCGATGAAAATATACAATTTTAATATTTTCATAATTTTAATATCAGTCAATAGATTAATTTAATTAAATTTCGATTCTGTATGAGTAGCGCGACTTGATAGTGAATTTCAGTAAAAATTGTTTTCAAGATTCCATAATCTTTATAATAATGACTTATAAATTAGTGACTAAAGTAAAAAGTAAAAAATTTATACTTTTTAGTACACTAAAAAAGTTTCAAAACATGTTTTTAATAAGTTGACTCTTTTAAGGCTCTAAAATGCATATTATCTTAACTAATGCTAGTTAAATTTCAGTTATGAACTATTATTATAGTTTTCAATATATCTAAGGCCCTTAAACTATCTCCTAAAAAATCATCTACTTATAACATTACATAAATATTTTCTTGGCAAAAAATGAATATAGTGTTCAGTATAACTTTTTTAAAAATGAAAGAACATCAAATAAAGTTACCCTTAATTATTGTCATTCTAAAATAAAAGAAAGTAGTATTTCGCGTCAAGCATGTACTTCTATGCCATTAAATCTGCTATTTCCTTTAATTTGTTAAATAGAATTGTTGATAGTCATTTTAGCAGAAGAATAACAAAAGCAACTATAACAGAATATTCCAAATTTTTACACTTGAATAGGTATCTAAAATTTCAAAGATGTGTTCAGGAACATTTATTTGGGTAGCCTTCGTGAAGTTTTTAATTACTATTATTTTGACTGCAAGAATTCTCAAAATATTTCTTTAGAATTTAGGTTTAATACATTTTATGCTTTTCTGATAACTGTATCTCCAGCGTCGAAATCATTTTCTACCACATTTAAGATATTATGGCACTTTATTTTCCGCTACAATTGCAAATTCATCACTGTATTATTTTGAAAAAATATTTATTATTACAAACTCAAGTTCATACATATACTAAAGCCCTATACTACTAATATTACCATAATACTTGAAAAATTCTCCATTAAATTCTCAGTATTAATGAAAATATGACGAAAACCACAATAAAGTTGAATTTTTTTTAATTAAAATTTTAAATACTAAAGAGTTTATGAAAATAATTAATGGTTTAAAAAAAAAGTATTTCGAATTCCAAATTAAAAATTGCACATTTAGATAATCAAACATTTCAACGAAACGTATGAAACTTTTGTCTAACCAAAATTGTTTCATATTTGAAAAAATTGAAATGTGAAATCGATTTTTCACTCACTTCCTGAGATACTAGAGTCTTTAAATACTGTACACATGTGCACTCTCGAGGAGAATACACAATTTTAATATTTTTATAATTATTTATCCGTTAATCGATTAATTTAATTAAATTTTGATTCCATTCGAGTGGCGCCACCTGGTCATGTATTTGAGAAAAACTGATTTCAAGATTCCGTAAAATGTATAATAATGAATTATAAATTAAATAATAAAAAATAGAAACTAATTAAAATTTTAAAAATCTACTTTTTATAATACTATAAAAGTGTGAGTAAATCTAAAAAAAGTATAATACAATAAAAGTGTAAAAGTGAATAAGATTCCATAATTTTTATGATTAAAATTTAGAAAATAAAAAACTAGAAAGTAGAAGATTTTCTTTAAAAAATTGCTTCTATTTATTAGTACACTGATAAAAGTGTGTTTTTAAAAACTGTTTTTATTTAACTTATTCATAATATTGCTGAATGCTCTAACATGCAATTTTAATCTGAAAAAATATCGATGCATTTAATATCCGATTCCTAAAATAAGTTTTCCTTCATAATATTTCTTTTTGAAATTTTAGATAATGAATTTTATACCTTTCTGATAACTGCATCATCCAATACCCATTCCGTGGAAATACAAGATGTTTTTATGGAAATTTGTTCTCTAAAGGAACCGAAAATTTATTTCTGTATTATTCTGAAGAAAAATTAATTTATACAACCACAAACTTTTAGATATAAGATGCACTAAGGCGGAATCAAAATATTTGAACAACCTTCCACAGAACAACAGTTCCCTGGATTGGATTCTTGAAAATTCTTACAAAAGCCACTTGAAATATGAATTAAAAATTGAAATAAAAGACATTTTCTATGAATTATTTGCAGCATACAAAAGAGGGATTTACAATTAAAAACACATAGATATACATTAGATCAACAAACATTTCAAACAAACTATATAAAGGCAATTTTGTTCCACTTTTTTATTTGAATAGTGTATGTGCATATACGTTCAATTCCATTCTAAGCAAACCAATGCGTTTAATATCAGATTCCTAGAAGCAATTTCTCCCAAAACTGTTTTCAACAATACATTGATGCTTTGCTATTAATTTTCTATGTTTCTGTTTCGTTGTACTCCTTGTGCCTTTGATTAAAGTTGAATATCTCTCCTTTCTCAGTCACACAAATTCTGTCGTCTTTGCATTCTATTATTAGCCAAACCCAATGTTCCGCGGTTTCTCTGATGTTCTCTTTGCTGGGAGAACTCTGCTGTCATTATACAGGCATTTCATTAATACACGATTTTCTCCTTACACAGGTTATTTGTTTTCAGATTCCATCTCTACGATATTGCTGTTAGTTTTTAATTTTACTCCATTGTTTATTTTCTCTATTCATTTCCTATTTTAGCTTCAGGTATTTTTTTTATCTTTCTTTATTTGAGTTATTTACGAGAGGAGGCAGGCTCTTTTTAACACTTCAAATATCAGCTATTGGTACTAAAAATGTTAAGAATCATATTCTTAGTAAAATGGAGTGATTTTCACTCCTGAAGAAGCATCATTTCTTGATCATGGAGCATTGCTTTTCTTCCAAAGTCTTCGTATTTTATATTGTTGAAATCGTTTAGTTTTTCTAAGTTGATTTTCTCGTGGAGTTATAGAAGGAAGAGACAATGAGCGAAAATTTTAGTGCTAAAAAATCTGTCTCTAGTGCAGAAAGTATGATATTTCCGAAGACAAGTGCATTTAAATGTGAAAGGTAATAAGCCTAGCCTTCATTTTGTTGCTTTGGATTCCAATTGCATTTGTTAGTAAAGATGTAATTAACTTTTTTCTGATCTTGGGTAACTTTACACAGGAAACGAGGGATTCTTTGCACCATTGAAATTTGCTGTACAAAGCAATCCCTGTTGGTTATTTAATTTATTTTTGTATTGAATAATAAGAAGAACAATGTTTTCTTTTTCTTCAGATATGCCCAGAGTGAATAAAAGGAACTTAGGGACTTATAAGTATATGGATTTCTCTCCAAAGACCTTAGAAGCTTGCTTTAACGCCATTTCAGAAGGTAAAATTACTCTTAAAGAGGCAGAACCTTTTTTTGGTATTCCAAGCGAACAGTTTATTAGAAAAGAAAGCTAATTCATATAAGGAAACATGGAATTCCCCCTGGTTTTCTCCAATGAGAAGAAAAAGACCGAATTAAATTGGATTACAGGATGCCCTGTAATCCAATTTAATGACTTCGGTTTTCCTGTCACTAGTATAGATCTTAAAATGGTAATAAACGTATACCTTACTAAGAAGGTGTGGTAATATATAGATATATTAATAACACACTCGGCAATAATTGGATAAAAATATTTCTAAAACGCCATCCTGATTTGACCAGATACGATAGCATAAAATTTTTAATTATAATCACATATTTATAAAATTTTCAGATATTTATAAAATTTATTTTTCATGTATATTTCCATCCAATTTTTCAATAAATATATCTAATATTGTTCACAGTGAGTTTGCGACTGAAATATACTGGAAAAACATATCGAATGCCAAGAATCCCCACCTATGAAGTAACTTAGCACCAAAATTTCAAACAATTATACTTTATTATTAAATTACTGTATACTCCAAATTTTGCTGCAAAACGTTCTTATAGCAATCACTTAACAAGAAAAAAATCAGAGAAATATTTCTTTTAGAGAAATACATTCAACTTATCTAGATATTCTTTCGGAAGTCCTGAAAATCGGTGCAAAGTAACCCCGTTTTACGGCACCATTCCATTAAAGAGTGTTTGTCATTAAGCAGTAACATATAAGCATTTATTAATTATAATAATGATTAATTTTTACTAAGAAACTACTTATTCTTTATAATATATAGTGAAATATAATTTAGACTTTAAAACATTCCATAGAATTTGTCAGGAAAATTTCTAGAATGCTGCAAAGGAAAATAACTTTTTTTAAAAATTTACCTATGTATTGAAAAAAAGTATGACCTATGTATTGAAAAGTTTGCTAAAAATAACTAAGGAAAAGACATTAAAATTTTACTTAATTATATAAGGTTTTTACAATAAGATGAGTGCTAAAATTAAAAATGAAATATCTACATCAAAAATATTTTTTACTTATTAACCCTAAAGTCTGTGGCAATAATGTGGTATAAGAATTCTAGACAGACTATATCCATTTAAAATTACACACATTGGCTGGGATTTATACAATGAATTATTTTCCGAGAGTTCCTCAGAAGTTGGGTCTCCAGGAGGAGACACAAATTTATTTCCTGGATTTGACAGCAGAAAAAATATGAAGATTGGAGGCCACAAGTTGTAGCAAAAATATTAAAGGAAAATAAACGCTATATCGCATTCCTCTTCCGTATAGGACACTTGAGGTTTGGTGAATTTCAGAGTACAGGTCTGATAAATTGCTTATGAGAAGTCTCAAAACTTTCTCGAATTACAGATGTATTTTATTGTGGACTACATGAAGGGGAAGAAGAAGTGAAATAACTTTTTTAAGTGATAATACAAATTGCATAGAAAGTAACTACTTGACGCTAATACATTTATTTTTCAACAAAAAATGTCTTAAAAATTAGAATTTTTTTTATTTCAAACGTTAATCAATGAATGTAAAATGTTTTTCATATCGAAAACATAAATAATTTTTTTAAATTTTCAAACTATAAACGGAAACACCTTCCCCCATTTCGTACAAAGTGCATTTCATTAACATTTAATGTATAAGTGTAGTTGCAAAAATCTTTCTTAACATATACCGTTCTATTGTCAGATTTAATTATCAAAAAATGATATCTTGTGCTTTATCTTATAAAAACTTGACAATTTATACGAAACTGTTAAGTGCAACAATTTGAAGTATTTCTTTAATCATCAAATTTCATAATTCTTAAATTTCTAGACATGTAACACAAAAACCTGTAATATGCGTAATTTTTAATAATACAAGTAAAACAATGTGTATGTTGCTTATGATTTTTGTTAACATATAAATAACATTTTTGTGAAAATTCTGCTTAAGTTTTTTGAAATAAAAACATAAGGACAAGCCATAAATATTCTTAAGAGAAACTTGATCTCGGTACAGTTATTTGAAATGGAAAAACATTTTTAAAAATAATTTAGCCTTCCAGATCTTCTTTAATGAATCCAAATTTTATTATCTGACAGCAATTCTATGAGAGAAAAACTTTCTTGTTTCCTTTCTTAATTTTAAATTAATAAAATAATTAGATTGAATATTTCTTCGCAGTCGAAACTCTCCTAAAACATTTCAGGGAAAATTAATTTACAAAGAGAAGAAATTCAGCATTTATGTTTTATCTTCATAAATCAGGTTTTTTTTTTCAAATATAAAATCTCAGTATTTGTCATTGAAAATATATTGAAAATTCTTTTTTCTTCCGTACCGCTGTTTTCTAAAAAAGTATTTTTCAAAAAATCTTCAGTATGGTTTCCTACTCAAAGAATTTCTGAATGAAACTTTTAAAAGCTTCCATTAAAAGGATGCTTTATTTTTTATTTAAGATTATTCGCAATGGAGGGAAACACTCATTATTAACCATCACGAAATTTCAAACTCAGCTAACAAGCTTTCATACCGAGTCAGTTTCAATTAATTTTTGTAAAATTTATTTCTCTTCTGTTCATTACACATATTCGCCCGCTACTTAAGAACACCGTTCTAGAAAATTTCGGAATATTGTTTATTTAATATTTTAATGAATTTAGAACAAATCTCAAGTAAAGACTTTAAAATCATATAAATACATAATACCGAGACTTTATAATTACCGAAATTAATATCCGGCTGTTATAGGCAAGTATTTGATTTTGAATTTTGAATTTGAATTAAAGAATTATGGAACAACAAAGGCTCTTATCCTCTAGGTAAGTAGTTTTGAATTTTCCACAGACAAATCAACCACTTATCGAAATGGCAGAAACATAAAATTGTTTGATATAAATTTTTGCTCTAGGTAAAAATTTTTATGTTTCTCATAAAATATTTCTTGTTATTAAAAGAAATCCAATTATCAAACCTTATATTTTATATTTTGGTGAACAACTATCAAGTACAGTCGTGGAAATAAAAACGAACCACCCAGTGTTATTCTGCTGTCCTTCATCGTATATTAAAAAAAGGTTACCAATTTTCAGGAAATAAAGACTATTAAAGATTTCATGTATAAAATTTTCATAAGGGGTCGTTTACATATTTAAAATTGCATTAACTTTAAAATTTCCTATGGTAACGTATATTTTTGTCAATTATTTCAAAACTTCATCAAAAGTTAAGCTTGGATACCAAATTTCATCATTTTAGCCCTATTTGTTTCGAGATTTTAAGCAAATGAAATTTTGTGTTTCTAATGTTAAAGTAAAATTTCGAATTTTTATTGATATGTCGAGAAATAATATAATTATTGACATAGATTTTTTTGTTGTAATAGTATGAAGTATTCTACATTTTCTGCACTTATAATTTTATCTTACAATAATTTTCAGTGCATGAAATATTTTACCAAATTTAATGCTTAAAATTTTTTGAATATAATAACTCTTAAAAATTTTAACAGTAATCGATGCAGAAGGCGAATTTATAAGCCTATGCAAAATTTCAGCTTATTCGTAATAGTTGTCTTGAAGTTACATTAAATTTTATATTTCCGCCGTAAAACGATACACTTAAGGAGGCATCATATATTTCGAAAACGTTTTCATTATTAAATATAATTTGAACACCACTTTATTTTATAAATTTAAATCTATGAATGTTTAAATATTTATATATTTAATTTAAAATTTTATAAATAAAAGTAGTGTAATATTTCACTAAAATCATTAAAATATGAAAAATTAGATAATACCAATACCTTATCGACTTACAAAGAAAACCCAGAAAATAAATGAAAAACAGTGAAAGTCAGAATAAATAGCAACAAGTTAATAATTTTAATACACATACTAACAGTTCATTAAAACAATGAATATTCTCTTTTATTCGATTACTTCCACTAATGCAAAAAAGCCTATGTAAAAGCTTATGCATTATTAAAATTTTAACGCTTTGTGAACAACTTTATTTAAGCGAAAGCGAAAATAATATAAAATTTCCAGCGTCCTTGGAAATTTTGCAGGACAAAATGAATTTTCTTTCATAGAAAATTTCAGTTCTTTAGAAATTTATAATGCATCAAGTAATTATTCATTGTAAAATGTGTATCATTACTTGTAAGATGACATTTAAAGTGAGAAATACATTTAAAATCTATCATCGATATTTAAGCGTTAGCAGAGAACTTTGCTATTTAAATGTGGAGACGACCCCCTTTTATAGTGAGAACATAAAATGTCGAATATCTTCCGATCTGTTCGTGTTACATTAGCTAGAATTAATATCTTGGGGTATTTTTTGAAGGGGAGTTTATTTATGGCATCAGAAAAAAGGCGTTGCCAGTGAAGATTTTGAAGTTAGTGCAATTATTAAATAATTGTGATTTTAAGATGTATTAGCATAGTATAATTAATTTAAATTGATTTATGATAACGGCCCCAAAGATCTTTCAGGGAAAATTCAAGTCATGGTTTCTACGTTACTTGGCGCAATAAGATTTATTCAAAAAGCATATATTCAATAGCAAAAATATTGATTCAATATTCAATAAGCATAAATTCATGAAAGAAACTTTAAAAATTCTAAACTATGCTTTAAAATGTAATCGTTTAATTTGCGTTTGCAATTGTTTACGTTTCATAGCAATTGTTGGTTATTAAAACATTTTACAACAACTTAAACTTACTGTTAAAAATTATCCAAAGTAGTCGGTCACTTAAACAGAATAAATTCATTTTCATAAAAAGAATATTTTTCTTAGACACTGAAGTTTTACTCGATGCGAACTTTGCTTTGTCCTTCCACAAAGAAAAGACTGATTTACATTCTTTTCAAAATCTGTATGGGAATATCTTAAGGTATATAGAGGATCAATCATATAGATGATAGATAAAATCATATAGACATAGAATCATATAGAAATTATATATGGAAAAAGCAGAATTTCAAAAAATTTTCTTTTAAAATTATCGCTTCAATTTTTCTCCGTCAGTTAAACGAAAAAAGAAATAAACGAAATTAGTAATTGAATTCGTTCAACTAGTCGCGACATGGAAGAGAATGACAAACATTTCGCTTTTCAAGAGAATGGAAATCTTGAACCATCAAAGGGTAATCCATCATTCTGCTCTACTCTTTGACGGATTTTTTAAAGCAGCCATCGAAATCTTGTTTCTTACCTCTCCTTGAAACATACTGATGATTCTTTTTATAAACTTCCAGTAGGAGAGGTATCAACTGCCACTCTCCTATTCTACCACTCAAATATACACAATGAAACTCAATTTCAATACAAAAAAAGTTATTTGATATAGAGTTTGAGATGGGCGATGGTATTATGGTATGACGCGCTCCTCCACTTAGCACGAGTTGTTTTCTATGTTCCAAAGTTATATCTAGTAACATACTTTCTTTGTAAATTTGAGAATTATTGCATTCAAAATTTATGTAACTCGAAGAATTCCTTTCAACTTACTTTTATAAATCAATCAAATGCTTACTCTTTCTATATCAGTTTTTGAATCTGTTATAAACATATCTTAAGTCATAAACCCCTAACCGAGATGATATTTCATTTCAAGTGAGAGAAAATTGAAATTGATCCTACATCTAAAAAGACCACCTATTTATCGCTTAGAGTTTTACAAAATTCATCCCTTATTTTCATTTTTATTTCCACTGCCGTTGTACAAATTTTCTGCATATATTTGATATCGAAAATCTCTTATAATATTTTAAACCAATGACCAATATTGGTAGCCTGCATCGCCAAATAAAAATATCCTTATACTCCAAGCAATACTGTGTTAACGGCATTATGTATTCTACTACGCATATAACATTATGATAATTTTTGTCACATTTTATTTATCAAATCCTTCTTTTTTTATTTTTTATAGAAACATAAATAATTATTGTCCTCAAAACGTCAAGAAAACAAAATTATAAAATACATTCTGCATTTGGTAATTAAAAGTTGTGCACTGCAAGATTCCAGTCCCTCAAAAAAACAATTTCAATCTTCTATTGAAAAATATGACAACTAATCATTCAAGATTGTCAACATGACGCGTGAGAAGTTATAATAAGAACCTGCAATGAAAACCATTTTTTTTAAAATAATGAAGTTATGGTATCCGTTTGAATTTCTAACTTTATTTTGTCAGTTTGTTCACTGTTAGTCACATATTCCTGTAGAAAGATGTGAAGTTAAAGAATTTAATTAATTTCTCAATAATCATGAATAGTTAAATTGCTGTTCTTTTAAGAAATGTATCTGAAGGCGGATAAAAGGATACAGTGTCGTTAGTTGCTGTAATAGGTAGAAAAAACAATATTGATAAGCAACATTTTCTAAGCAGTGAATTAAAAAATGAATGAATTCAAACGAAAACTGACGAAAAACAGAGATGCTTTCAGTAACATGAATAGCTACGCAACTTTTTTGAAAAGAACTGGATGAAAATAAATGCTGATATTACATTGTTGCAGAAATATCTCAATTTAAAAAGAATTTTAACGGACGGTCATATTTTGAAAATGAATGTTTATCGAAGATTCGAAACTGTTGTAAAAATCCCTACATATACTTGTAGTTGAAATTTTAAATAACATTTCAAAATATCTTGATCTTTTAAGTTATTGGAGTATGCATTTTTAAACACAAAATGTATCATCTGTATTTAATTCTCCTTGTTTTCTAATAGTACTTAATTTAAAAACCTACACAAGAATTGCGTGTGTCACATTTATTTCTCTACGGAGTTGATGCATCAAAGGTGGTAAAATTGATTGATATAGACAAGTCTTCATAAATTCCAGGGTAAGCGTATTTGTTATTAAGCTCACGAAAACTATTTTATAAAATACCCAGTTTAACTCAATCCTCTTAACAAAGATTTTTGCAGGACGTTGAATAAGATGCATTTAATCATTGGTTACATTGGACGAAAAGTAAAAACACAGGCAATAGAATATTTCGTTACTGAATTCTAATATTGTGAAAGCTTTTTACGTCTACGGAATTCTGGCAAGTGAATGTTTCTTTTATATATTTTTTGTAATTCTATTTGAAAGATTCGAAGTAAAGAGATTGCAAACTCGACGGGAAGGTGTTCCATTCAATTCAAATTCTAAAATCTTAGGAAATTCATCGCTTATTCCAACTACTTCATTGGCAGACCTCGACTCTTTCAGTTTTGATGGTTTCTGGTAAAATTCTCAGAATTTCTCAATCATTTCTTTGAAGTTCGATGTTACCATTTCTAACTTTCAACTTCTATCTACCAACTCGAGACCTGCATACAGTAGAGCATAACTTGACTTTTTTCATGTTTGTAAATGAAACAATGATCAATTTCATGATATAATAAGAAATTTTGCCATTGATTTTTCACTCACTTCCTAAGTTCTAGATTTCTGAAATTTTGTACCGCTACATGTCCTCGATGGCAATAGAATATTTTAATAATTTTAAAATTCTTAAAAATCAACTAATATATCAATTTAACTAAGTAATGATTTTATATAGTTGGCTCTATCTAGTAGTTGTTTGAGAAATAGCAATTTTTAGATTCCATAATTTTTATAATCATGAACTATGAAATATATTAAAGACTTAAATTTAAACACTCTTTTATTAGCGTAGTAAAGAGAAGGAAATATGGTTTTATTGAAAAAATCAAGCAGTATTATAAAGAAATTAAGGAATATCATAAGAAAGAAATTCCTGTATATTCGTTAAGAGTTAAAATAGGTTATAATTATGATTAAAATTCGTATTTACTTAGAGTATTTCTATCAGAATATCATGCTTTTACGGTTTTGTTTTGGCATCCTTATTTTTTACAAGAGTTACTTAAGGTAAAAAATTACGAATATTATAAGAAGATATGAATATTTATTCCCAGATTAAAAATATTACTAACACGAACTAGAATATTTAATATTAAGTACAAATTTAAATATATACATTATATATGAATCAGAATATTTGTTTTTAGAAATCAAAAATTTTAATGGAAGAGGAATCTCATCAAGATGAAATTTTATGTAATTGTTTAGAATATGAATGTAAATTTCAAGAAAACCTCTCGATTTGGTAAGGTGGCTTGCACGTGATTTTTCAACTCTAGGGTGACCGGTTTGATTGACAGAAAAGACTCTGCGTATTTTATATGAGTAAAGGTCTGACTTCTGCCATCATGAAGCTCGGAAAAAGTAAAGTTGCGCTCCTTTGAGGATTATTATTTGGAGACTATATTTAAGATTAAAAACTAGAAAATAATAAATATAAAAAGCCTTTCACCAATGTATTAAAAAGAAAAAATAATTTTTTATCAAAAAATTAGAGGCGCAGAAAATGATCGCAGGATATGAATCCACAATGAATATCATAAAAAACAAAAAGTCCCTGAACATTCATTATATAAAATACATTTCAAATCTGATTACAATTACAGTTTACTTAGATTATTTTTATCTGCGCCTCACGCCTTTGCGATTGTTTTGGCCTTCGGAATTTTGATAAATTATTTTTCCTTTTTTTATTGTTCCTTTTCAATACACTAATAAAAAAGTTTTTTATATTTATTATTTCGTTGTGTTATCTACAAATTCCAGGATCAAAATCAAGGGCTTTAAAATGCGGTTTTGCAACCGTAAAAACGTCATTCAACTCACTATTTTACGGTTGAAGAATGTAAACCAAGCAGGAAATTTATGTCGGGAAGACTAAGAGCACGTGTTTGGAATTTTACAATATCCAATGAATGTCTTTGGGCAACAATTGGGTCTCTATGGCAGAAATATACAATACGCTGGAAGTTTCGATTTATCCATCGCGAGTAAGGAAATGAAACAAACTTTTTCCTGTAGCGGGAGTTCGGGTGTTTTCCTTTCAGTTATTATTGATGATTTGAATTTTTGGTTCGGTTTACTCACCCCTTCCACTCTTTACCTCTACCTTGTTGAATTTTACGAAACATCTTTGACGAATTGTTAGCACTCACTGTATCAATTAAAACTATCTCGATTATACTACAAACATTGCTACAATGCCATGACTGCTGTATTCTATTTGGAAAGTGTCGCACGGTAGAACTGTTTGGAAGCATAATTTTATTATATTCGAACGACTTAATTTGTAATTCTTATGCCTTTATATTTTCCTAAAATTGTCTAAATGTTCAAAGAATCAATTAAGGTATGTTCAATGCATATGAAAACAGCAAACATGTAATTAAATTTCTTTTAATGCACATGTTAGATATTTTGTAAGAGAAAAGTACAAATTTGGCAAAAAAGTTAAAATTCAATATATTTTTTGCTTGTTATATCCTTGAAGAATGATCACAGTTTTCATACTTGTTCTTTAGATAGAAAATTTCTGTTATGAAAGAAAGTATTTTGGTATATTTATTGACCAAAAATGCAGTTCAATTCCTGCAGAGAGAATCTTTTTTTTTTCACCATTTGTGTTTTGTGCAATTTTCAGATACAAAAAACTAAATATTCAAGTGAAAGCTTCGCCTTAATTGAATAAGAAATTATTTGAATGCACCGAATATTGCATTTTAGAGCATAAAATTATTATTTAATTGCTTTCTGAAACGTCTCAGGAGATGTTTAGTCAAAACGAAAATGTTTTCAATGCCTGCAATTTACAACTGCTTTATAAAATTTAATATTTTTATTTCTTTAAATTCCTAGGCAAAAACCTTTAAAAATATTATAGAATAGCAGGAGAATACTTCGATGAAAAATACATTTTCGACTTAAACTATCCCCACAACGCATTAATAAGATCTATTTTTTCCCCTTCTTAAGAATGATCTATCTTTGCGGAAGATATATCAATTGAAATATAAACATTTCTAATACATTAGAATTATAGATGTGCAATGAGAACATCCATTTTCAAGTCAGTTTCGAAGAATTTCTTCGTTTTATCTTTCTATTTTTTGTAGCTAAATTTTTCATAATTGTCGCGCTATAATACATCGGCAAGTTATTTGGAAATTCTGATGATTTCCCACATTGTTTTGTTAATAGAAGCATTGCAAAATATCTCAATTGTAATTTTAAGTTCAATATAAAACCTTCTGACACCTGATACATCATTTATAGAGCTGCAAATGTTTTAAAATTCAGACGATGCTCATATTGTGATCAACAAAAATTTAAGCATAGGTACGCATCATAGTACATGGTAACTGACAGAAAACAGATCTGACTTCGTCCTGGAATCCTGCTTTTTAATGAGATTGTAAAGAAGTAAAAAATAATCTTTCATTAATTTAAGGGATTTCAGAGAGGATTGTAAGAAAGCAAAGTTCAAAAAGTTTATAAGCGTAGATATACGTTGTCTCTAGTGTTTGTGGTTAGTAAGTTCTAAAAAAAAGAAATAAATTTTAGTCCCCAAAATTAATAAATTCTTAGGTCACTCAATACAGTTTATATAATTCTAAGCAAAAACATATAAAATATGCTATTTTTTATTATTTGTAAAATTCCTCAAAAATTACGGATTGAAAGTTAGAATGATTCAAACAGACAACCTGCGGTAGCTTTTTCTGCAGTTGCCTAAAAAGCATCTTCCACTTGATTCACATTAAGCATAATCACCTGCAAAAATTAGTTGTTAAAACATACTTTTTAAAAAATTTACTCTATGTATAAAAATATAGACTAGTTTATTCTACGGAGAAATAAGATCTAGAGCAAGCTTAAAAAGTCTGTCTAGAATGCCAGAAATTTAATTAATGAATGGAAAAAATCATAACCTTTATTCCTTAATGAAGGTAATTACGAATAAACTGAGTGTTGTTTCTTAAATTGACCAAAAGGTGAACGGGGCGAGGAATATTTCATCGAATTAATGACCTTCCAAGATCCACAGAATTATTCATTTAAACTTTTATTCACTCATTTAGTGCTAAGAATTCTGTTAAAAATTATAAGAATTCATAATAATGTTATAAATGAACTGTTTCGATGCTTGTATTTTCAAGCAATTCCAAACCAAATAGTTCATAGCCATTGATTACAAACGTATTGAAAGACAAATCTGAATTATCAATATACAGGGTCATTCAAAATTCAGAGTGCAAACTGTTAGGAAAAGTAGAAACTACAAAATCAAGCCAGAAACTCATAGTATCAACGATCAAGCCAGAAACTCATAGTATCAACGATCAAGCCAGAAACTCATAGTATCAACGATCAAGCCAGAAACTCATAGTATCAA